>APFE030990978.1:138887-157795 GCA_000404065.3 Pinus taeda
AAAATCAAGACCAGCAACCAAAACTTCTAGGAATTTCACCTAAAACCCTAACACCAATGGAATTAAACCAAGGAAAGCTTTTAACAAGTCACATGCAGGTCTGGGCAGAGGATAACAACATCTAAACCAAAATAAAACTAATTAAAAGAGTAAAATTTAAGTTTTTCAAAATTTTAGCAGGGTCCGCAGGTTCAGATTTTACATAGGTGTGTTCACACTTTGTGTGCAAAGGAAACATGCATATAAGTACGCACTATGATACAAGAACAAGGTGTGGGCTTCTCCTAAAGTTATGAAAAACAAAAACAAACCTAGATCCACTAAATCCACCCAATTCCACACACAACAAGCCAAAAACAGAAACAAAAACACAAGTTTCTCAGGTCAAAGTAAAAACAAGGAAAACAATCAAGTCCCCAGTGGAGTCGCCATTTTTGTCACATGGAATGAGTCGAGTTGCGGACAAAGATCGACCTTCCTAGTATCTAAAAGATATCTAGTGACAAGCAAGCCAATAAAAAACTGTCTTTCTCTAAATATGCAATTAAAAACAAAGGCCTACAAGTGTTTTAGGCCTAACTTGGGTCCAATGCAAGTTTGTGGAAGCCTCACTCCCTCGCTCCAAATGAGCTTCCTTGAAGTGATTCTGCAAACACAAACAAGCAAACAAATTAAATAGCACCTGAAAAGCCAATATTATAAAACATATTCATCATAATGATCAAGGAGATTATGAAAAAAACCACATAAGACAATTTGTTAAGAAAAATGAATCTGATTGTATTAATTCAAATGAAAGAAGAACTTTACAACCTATCCCTTGATCTTGTACAAGCTCCTCCCAGGGTCCGATAAGAAGTGTCCTCTACTTTGACAAGTTTCACTCACTTCCAATGAAACCAAAAGGTATGTGATTTCTCCTCTCAAGTTTAACTAGGAAGTCCCAATTCCATCAACATTTACCCTTAAAAATGTTCAGCTTCTAACCTCCCTAGCAACTGACCCAATGCCTTAACTTATAGTGCAATGGAGGGAAGTTACTAGGTCCTCCCTCAAAGGGATAGCTCCTCCTATCAAGGGATTAGCTCCTTCTCTTTTGGGATGCATGAACCACCTTGGAGTGAACAATCCACGTCAAAATTCCTTCTAGAAACATCTAGAATTAACCCAAAGCGAGTTTTTAAGAATAAACTTGCACCTTTTTTACTTTTACAGGGGTACGCACCCATCCCTTTACAAACAGAGCATGCAGATACGTAGGTAATATGAACAAAGAGTGCGGGCCCGTAGGCAAAAGTGAGAGAAAGTGCGGAACCAAATCTTTATTGATTTTAATGTATTTCTCTCTTTTTCAAAGCTTGACATGAAGAGCTGAGGTCTGAGACTTGCTTAGGAGGATAGTATAGGTGATGATAGACCAATACTGACTGCAAATAGTCATGGTGACGATATTTTTGTGTAACACAGGGTTATGCACAATAACCTTGAAGTAATTTGTTGTTGTATGCCATTTTGTCGCATTTTGTCATTAGGCCTTCAAACAGGATCAATTCACATCCTTCAACATATTGTCATGATCCCTACACAAAGCCCTAAGCATGACTTTGCTAAATCCCTTAGTTTCTACTCCTCACTGCTAAGTTTCCAAGATTTTAAGGCTCAACACACCCTGTCCCCTTAGGGACCAATGTTGACTACTAAGTTGACCCTCTCTACACTTGCGTTGATCACTAGAAGGTTTCTCAATCTTGGGGGTGTGCTAATTCTAGAAATTCAAGAAAAATAAAAGGAATCTTGAAGCTTCCTGAGGTTTTTTAAGCCATTTACCTTGGATAAGAGTCTCAAATCCTATCCTACCTTGAAGTTTTCACCTCTTACCCCTTGAGCTCATCCTTCCCTCTCAAGTGGATCTCAATTTCCACAACATCAATTTCATCCTTAGTTGACCTTAATTCAACCTTTCTCATTACTGACCACGCAAGCACCCCAAAGATCCATTCCCACTCAACTACATGCACAACCATTTCAAATCCCTAATAATAAAACACCTTAATCCACTTACAATGTTGAGGTATTGCAAAATGATTCTCCAGGTGTCATTGAAGAACAAAAACCAAAAGAAGAAGATTTAGATACGGTCCAAGAATCATGGATGCTCGTTGAAGAAGAGCAGTTGTTGGAACTTGAGATTGAAAAGTTTCTTGCATGCCTATCACCAAATTCTATGAATGGGGATCACATCTCTGAAGACTTGCATGGCATGACAACAAGAAGCCAAGGAAGACAAGATTACATTGAATCTTGGTTCAAGACAATCATCAGATCCCAGTACTCAATTCTTCAGTATTTTTTGGCATCATTTCAATCAAGGCAGTTGGTCTCTCATATACTAGTACATATCAAAGTGTATCTTTCAAACCCACATATAAGTTTACTTATCATCTTTTTATGCACATGGTTCCACTGAAAGTATTCCTATACTTGAATGATATTTTCTTTTTCAAGTAGAATAGGATTAAAAAAAGAGGTAAAGAGAAAAATAAGTCGTATGGTGAAAACTAGTTTACTAACGCAATTGAACATGAGATTTACTTGAGAACTAGGCAACTAACGAGAAGAGATCACAATAAGTTTTGCAATTTCATGATGGTTTTAATCTTTTATTATGGTTATTCAAATCATTTTTGGTTCTATGCTCGAGTTGGATGATGTGGGATTCCTTAAGGCCCACCTTCCAATGGATCTTGTCCCATCCACTTCAACGCCTTATCTAGGATCAAGATCAAAGGATATTTGGAGTGCCTTGGAACTTGCATACATCAATGGAAATCATCCTCATTGACAAAAATGGGAATACAAACAACGTCTCCTGATTGTCATATCTTGTAGGTGACTCTACTTCAACACATTCATTCGTCCCCGTCAAGACACACCCAGGCACCTTGACACTCATTTACATTATCGATGAGTTGTATCGCATTAGTTGATGATTTTCATTAATGATCAGTAATCCAATGATTTTTTTCCATGCTCAACTTCGGCACATTCACTCACATGGTAAGAATTGTACCATGAATTTTGGTTTTGATGAAGACTATATGGTTTTATGGAATCAACAAATTACAACAATATATTTTATTAGTTTCTTGTAGTAGCATGTTCATATCTTTTTCATTCAACAACAACATGATGAAGCACTACTATAACTCTTCTTCATTTCATTTCATTTTCCAAGAACATTACATTAATTTCAAGTCATCATGCACTATGTTTCATGATTTCTAATTCATTATACATCAGATAATCCAAATCATCAGATTCGACTCAAATAAAATAACTTTCGAAAGACAGTGACATTATCTGCAACATCTATGAAAGTTGCATTTTCTGCAGCTATTGTTGTAGCATTTGGCACAAATATTACAAGAAATTGGAGCATAAATAAAAAAATTATGAGACAAAGGGTTTCCTCAAAGTATCATAAATTGAGTAATAAATGGGAAAAAAAAATTTAAATGCAATTTTGAAGGGCATTGCAAGTGGGTTTTTAAGGTAGATTTTCAATTTTCACCATTATGCACAAATTAGGACAGGAATTGGTATTTTTGCACAACAACTCCTTTTCTTCATCAAAAATGGATTATCAAGGCATGATATGGTGAGAGAGGTACAAATACATTGTTTCCCTTTTGAAGCACTCTATTTGGCCTTGCAATAAGTTCGTGGCATATGTTTTTGTGCAACATTGGATGGCATGAAAAGCCATTTTCAGAATTTTCAAAAGCTCAAGGTTCAAGGATTTATTTGCTATTGGAATAGTTTTATTTCAACATCTACAACCCCTACTTCAACATTTCAAGTTCTTCAAAAGGTAAACTTGAAGTAAAGACTTGCATAAGGCTTTTTAGTCTATTAAAAAATTAGGATAATATGATGAATAACCACTTTTCCATCAACCATTATTAGCTGCCATTTTTTTTATTATCAAACATTATTATTAGTCATTTCTTTGGTTTTCGTTTTCTTAAATAACTCTTGGGTTACATTCTTCCACTTATGTTTCCTCTTACATTTTCTCTCCACTTTGGTGTATTTTGTTGCATGCAATATTGTTTTCTTGAGATTGTTGGTGTCAAAATCAATGAGAAACTAGTAAGCTTATTTTTTGTTACCATTACTTTCATAAGTGTTTTCTTTGGCTTATTAGTGAAAAGGTAATTTGGAGAAGAATTATTAAATGCTCATCATCATTATTTCAAATATGTTTAAAGAGGAAGAGATTCCATGAGGAGATGATTTAAATTGCAAGAATTTATTAACATGAAAGAATTTTCATATGTTCATTAAGGAATTGCAAATTAAATAAGGAAAACTTATTGCTAAGGAATTTCCATGAACAATGATCTCATGGAAGAATTCATCATTCACATATTAAAGTGAAAGCTTGAAAGAACTAATTGTGTGATTACAAAATAAAAAAATACATCATCATTGGAACTATTTGCAAAACTTGTGTGGAGAAAGGATGGTTGCTTATCAAGGAAATATGGTTCAATGCATTTACATAACAAGGAAAATAAATTTATAGAGAGCATGGAATTATGGGAATAAACAACCTTTTGGTTGTAGGTTAGTAATTTCCTCAAAATATGAAAAAGTGGAAGCTATGATAGTACAAAAAAATTAGGGATAATGATATGAAACACTTAATTTGTTTGAATTTTGAGACTTAACAATGGTTTTTGTGTACAAGAATGGAAAGCATCAAAATCTGTAGTGTGCTATAAGGAATAATATTGTCATAGACCTCAAGATTGATGTCCTTGCAGTGAATCAAGTTTTGGGATTTTGAAAGAAACATGCATATATCATAAATTGATAACTCTCATACACTTCCTTTGCACTTCATGGATATGTTGGAGCCTGTGGAATTTCACAGTGATTTAAGAGAAAACAAATAAATGTCTAAGCTAGAATTGTTGTTGGTAATGTGAATTTCAAATCTTATCATGATCAAGGGCACATGTACATACATTTCAATTTCAAGATAAAAACACATTTTCTAGGAAAATAAGAGCGGCTCCATTTGAATTGACAGAAAATGAGGAGGTATATGAGTTCATTTTTAAGTCACTAATTGCATGAGAACATGCAAAGATATCAGGGTGGGGGAGATGTTGGCTCAGTGATTTGTCATCATTTCCACTGTCTTCTCCACTCATTAAACCATTACTTCCAACCATTCATTGCACCATCCCACTCACTTACCACCATTCTTACTGTATGTTGGGTCCCTATAATACTAGTGATTACCCCATTACTATGGTAGTTGTACCCCTTATTAATATTGTTGTGCCCCTATTGCCCCAATATTGTTATTACTGTGCCCCATAGAATCCCTCTATTGTTATTTGTGTGGCTCTATATTATTATTATTAGGTCAGCTGGGTTATATTGTGACTCCTTAGACTCCTATATATAGAAAGGAGTTTTTTTCATTTGTATCATCCAAGAATTTTTCATTTATGTAATGTAAAGGAGGTTGCCCCCTCGAAGAGGCTGAATTATAAGGCGTTGATCCATCTTTTCTTTCTTTTCTTGAGCTGGTTTCATAACAGAACTGAAATAGAAAATAAGTGCTTGTCCAGTAACTGGTCATCAACCATTCCTTCTTCACCTGCAGACAAATTTACTCTGGACAAAAATTCTGAAACAACATTTTCCTTACCAGGCTTATCAACAATAGTTAGATCAAACTATTGTAATAAAAGTAACCATCTTATAATCCAAGCATTCACATCTAGTTTATTCATGAAATATTTAATTGCAGCATGGTCAGTATGCACAAATGTTTAATATCCTGTAATATAATGCCTGAATTTTTACAATGAATGCACAACATCCAAGAGTTCCTTTTCGGTCACTATGTAATTTAGTTCATCCTTTGATAGATTCTTACTGATAAAATAGATAGCATAAGGCAATTTTTCATCTATTTGAGCTAAGGCTGCTCCTATGGCTTTGTGTGAGGCATCAACATGAATATGAAAGGGGAGGGCCCAATTTGGAACTCGGGGAATCGGTGCAGTGGTTAACTTGTCCTTTAGGATTTCTAAGGCCTCTTGACAACTTTTTGACCATATAAACTTAGAGTCCTTGGCCAACAAACCAAATAAAGGAGAGGCCAACTTGTTGAAGTCCTTTATGAACCTTCGGTAGTATCCAGCTAACCCTAGGAAACTTCTCACATCTATCTACTTTTGAGGAGGTGGGACTCTTTGGATGATAGCTATTTTGTTTGGGTCCACCTGTAGCCCTTGCTGAGATATTGAATGACCTAGCACAATCCCTGCAATCATCAAGAATTCACATTTTTCGGGGCTGAGAGACAAGTTCATTTCAATGCATTTGTGTAGTACTTTGCCTAGGTTATACAAAGCTTCTTGAAAATCACAGCCATAAGGTATAAAATCATCCATATAAATTTCCACCGCATCATGGACTAATTCGGCGAAAATACTAAGGATTGCTCTCTAGAAAGTAGCGGGAGGATTGCATAGGCCAAAAGGAAGGACCCTATAGAAAAAGTACCCCAAGGACAAGTGAAGGTGGTTTTATCCTGGTCTTTTGGGTTGATCTGGTTTTGGTTGTTCCCACAGAATCCATCGAGGAAAGAGAAAAACATTTTCCCTGCCAGGCCATCTAGCACTTGGTCAATGAAGGGTAGAGGGAAATGGTCGTTCTTTATGGATTTGTTCAACTCCCTGTAATAAACACAAATTCTCAACTTACCATTTTTCTTTGGAACTAACACCAAAGGAGAGACCCACTCACTGTGGAGATAGGGTAAATGAATCCTGCATCTAGCAATTTTTGTAGTTCTTCTTTGACTATATATTTAAGAGTTGGATTCATCCTCCTTTGGGGTTGTCAGACCGGCTTGCAACCTTATTTGATGCATATGTGGTGAGTACACACTAAGGGGTGTAATCCCTTCATTTCTTTGTAACTCCAAGCGAAGGCTTCTAGATTTTCCTTTAGCATGTTGCATCACTTTTCTTCTTGGAGAGTAGAAAGAGATGGATTGATTTTCAAGGTTCTCTCCGAGCCGAATTTTATGGTTTTGACATGGAGTGGGTTGGAATCGGCCAAGCCTAGGTCAATTGGATGACTATTCTAGGTTTCCTTCACTGCATCTTCTTAGGGAAATGAACTGGGAGTTGGACTTTAGAGTAGGTGTTCAATCAAATCATCCTCATCCTGCTGTCCTCCTCCCATGGTTGTTTCTAAAGTATAAAGTAATAGACTTCATCTTCTTCCTCATCCTCCAACAATAAAGGTAAATCATTCTCTAGAGAATGCTGAGAAGGAGGTTATAGGACTAACTGCTTAGACATATGCCCATTCTTATGGTCATATTCCTAGCTCTGCAACTAATGTAAGCATCGACAGCGGCCAACCATGGTCTCCCAAGGATGAGAGGGTAACCATTAAGCTTAGCCTTAGGCTGGAGAACTAGGAAATCTGCAGTGTACTCCCAAGAGTCAATGGAGACCATCACATCCTCCACAATTCCCTCAAGGTTACTGTGGAGCGGTTTGCAAGTGGTAGAACTATTGTGGTCTTCCTCAATGAACCTTAGAGGTTGAGCTTGAGCATGATGTCCTTTGTCATCACATTAATGGCAGCCCCAAGATCGATCAAAGTGTGTGGGATAATGGTGCCATTGATGTGCACATCTACTATAGGGATTCCAGGGTCCAAATATTTTGGATAGATTACCAGCCCCAAGATTAAGTCAAATAGTTGTTCAATGAAATTAATGGTAGGGGCATCCCTTCTTCTCCTCACTGGATGCTTGGAGCACTTCTCCTTAATCAACTTATTATAAATAGGAACATCTTTTATCACTTGGAGAAGTGGAATATTTACACATAGATTTTTCAATTCTCCCTGAAGTTCAATCTCTTCTGGGATAGGCCAAAGTGGTTGGGTTAATCTCTCAGGAAAGGGTGGATTCACTTTGAGATTGTTTTCCTCTCTTTCTTCCTCAACCTCCCTAGCTGGAGGTGGAGGTTGGTTATCAGGGAGAAATCTCCCAGATCTTAAGTTAATCACCTGAATTTCCACGGCATAAGCTGGATATGATGTATCTCTATTGTATACTTATTGAGCCTACCTATTGTTCGAGTTTGGATTTGGTTGGGCAAGCATCTGGGGTTGCTTGGGTGGAGCATAGTGTTGCACTTGTGGTTGGATAGGTAGTGGAGCCAATAGAGTTGGATCATTGTTGTATTGGGGCCTCCACCCCTAGGGCGGTGCATTCCACTGAGGTTGTGGTGGAGCATAAGGTTGAAATGACTGGCTAGATGGCTTGGAGTGATATTGAGATGCAAAGGACCAAGGAGGGAATGTAGACCATGAAGGGTGAGCAGGGAGTCCCCAAGAAGGCATGGTTGTGGTTTGGTTGGGGTTGCAATATGCATGGGACGACCCTTGCATGCCTTGATAGTATGGTCTAGGCCCATGAGGTCTCCTTTGGTTTATGTAGCAAAGTTGCTCAGTGACCCCTTCAGCTCCTTTATATACAGCTTTGAGTCCAAGCAAAGAAGGGCACTTTTCTGTGGAGTGGTTTTCTTCACAGACTGAGGAAATTTCAATAGGATTCAATGGACGTTCATTTCTAGGATGCCTCCTGGTGCATCTAGGACAAAAAATGGCCAAGACTCTCTCTACTTCCTCTTGCTTTCTCTTAATGTGCATGGTGTCCATTTGCAAGGAAAGGGTTTGCAACATCTCACTTTTGAAATCTTCAAGCATGTTTCCAATTTAACCCTTGATGGATGACTTGGAAGAGGATGTACTGACCATAGGTTGACTACCCCTACCCTTTTTCTTAGCTACCCTAGAATGGTTTCTAAAGACAGTCTTGATCTCCTCATCGGGTAATTGGTAGATATCTCCTCCTGCTAACAAATATAGGGTATCCAGAAGATCTTCCCTTACTCCCCTAAGTTGGACCAACTTTAGTGACTCAGGGTCAAGTGTGCACCTCGCCCTTTTGTAACTAAGCTGGAATCTTTCTACGTAATCCTCTAAGGATTCATCTGATCCGATATGGATACTAAATCAAGAAGAAAAGGTATTACAGACTCATGTGCAGGAATGCCTATATTATTTAGTGCAACGGATCGAAAATATTATGAATAATATAGACAATAAATAGTTATAAAACATAATAAACACACATCAACACAATCAAAATAATGAAGGAGTTCACCAGACCCCCTGGCTACATCTCTTGGTCCAAGATTTTAGTGTCGATCTCTATATTATGTCTTTAAGAGCAAAATATTACGTGTGAGCTTAAACAGGGTCTCAACACAATAGTGACAAGAACAATAGGGATTTACTTGAAATCCTCAAGTCTACAAGAATACACAACCGCTTCCTCTTGCTCTCTGTCTTCTGCTTTCTCTTGCTCTCTGGCCCTCTGGCTCTCTAGCTCTATCCATTCACCTTCCTTTTTGGGCTCTTTGCCTCCTGGCGTTTGTCCCTTCATCTCCCTTTTCGGCGTTGGACATGTTATGTTAAAATAAAATGCTTAAGGCACCAAGAACTCTTTTTAGAAACAGAAGGATCGGGGGGCGCGGTGAAACTGACCGTTCAATCTTCCTCCGTGCAAATCCTCAAAACAACGTATTTTTAGTTCCCAAAGGAAATACACATAAAACATAGAAAATATGACAAAATTCCAAAGCCAAACTTCAAACGATATCAAGTCCGCTCTATAAGCCTCTCAGGTCCATGTTTTATCAATGTCGCAAGCCCACCATTGATCTGCCTTCAATTCGACGATTCGTATCCAACCCGAAACATCAAGTAGTCTACTTGATCTCCACTATTGATCCACGATCTCCCAATCCAACGCTGACAGCCATTTTAGGTGCCCTACATGTACGGAGATTACCTACCCGAAAAAGTGGTTTTCTCTATCCTGCGGCGTGCTACATGTCGGCTAGTGTATGGAATCGGGTGGAGCCTCTCCAATACCTCTTACCACTTGAAGTCCACCTGAAATACCGTTTACCATGGAACTCAAATTATGTAAAGCCATATTTATAAACCTTTCAGGTCCTCTTTATCGCATGTCGCATGTCACATAGTGTCTTTCCTTTGTATTGCTGCAATGTGTTGCTGCGATGCGATATTATGATGCGATATCGCGATTAGTGATCACATATCGCAAGTCCTTGAGCCCTCGGTAAGATCGGTGATCACATATCGCAAGTCCTTGAGCCCTCGGTAAGTCCTCCCTTTGGCGATATTGCGATGCAATCTCCATCGTTGACCTATGTGATCAATCAATGATACACGTTGTGTCGCTGATCGCAGTCACATTTCCCTTAGGTCCACCTCTGGTATACTCCGTTGGCCTCTCCGCCGATGCGATATTGCAATTTAATCTGGTTCATTGATATGTCTAATCCGATATCTCCTGTGCGAGGAGACTTTACGTTCCACTTAGCTCTATTTTCCGCCATTCTTAGTGTTTTTCTTATACGATAGTGTTTTCCGATAGTTAATATATATGAAGACTTAGACTTAGAGGTTTGATACAAGATCCATTTTGGATCATCATCATTGCCTAAGGTCATCCTGAAAATTTCCTCTTTAGTATCCTTTAACTAATAGTAGTCCTGATATTTGTTGTTAAAGGCTTGCTGCATCTGAGCCCAAGTTGTGATGTTATCCCTAGGTAAACCCATGAACTAGCACAATTTTGCATCCTTGAGGGTAGATGGAAATAGTTTTAACTTATGCTCATCATCTGTATAGTCATAGGTTCGACATATAACAACAAACTCAAAGCCAAAAGTGTCAGGATCCTCTATGGTCGGGCCATGGAAATGAGGTAGGGCAAAGGGGCTTATATTTTTCATCTTAGTGTCCCCATTGGTTTCCCTGATGGGGAAGGCACCTGTAACTCTCCCTCTATTCCCTCAGTCATTTCTGTTTTTAGCCATTGGTTCAGTAGCAATGGGTTCTTCTTCTTCTTCTCCCCCTATAGGTTCTTCAAATATGTCAGGTTTCTCATCTAAGGGTTACTCCAATTCATAGCCACCAAAGAAGAGGGAAGGTTGGTTGTTTTATGTAGTAGGGGTATTTGGAAAAAATTTCCCTAATTTGTCCCTATTCCTACAAGGCATGAAAGGAAATCATTTTGGTTTGGTTTTGTATTTTTTCAAACTTGGAAAGTACTTTGTAGAGTTGAAATTACTGACTGAATGAAAACTACTGACTGAATGAAAAATCTACTTGCTGAATTGAAATCTTGCTTACAAAATGGAAAGGAAAGCAGAAAATGCAAAATGGAAGAAAGGAAACAACTAGATTACTTTTGAATAAATAAACTAATGGCGGAATATTGAAGACAAGAAATAGAAGAAAAGAAAGCAGTAATCACATTTTACTCAAACATCTCCAGGGCAATGGTGCCAAAAAGTGATGAGCGCCGTATTGTAGCAAGGATGCTATAACTCTTGGGCTACCAAATTTACTTTATCAACCTAGGGTTTGTATAAAGTTGTAGGTGACAGTGTTGTATACACAAGTAAAAGTGATGGTTCTGCCTGTTGTCACTATTCAGCTGGCGAGAGACCACTTGGGTTTCAAGCAGACTTCTATGGAGTCAGAAGAAGCTTGATTATTTGATGAAAAAAATGTAAATCTACTCTAAGAGAGAGCTACTCTACTACAATAATAGAGAAGGTCGACATGTAATGCTAAATCACACCATTTCCTAACTAACCTCTAAGAAACTATGCTTTGTAGAAATGCTAAATCAACATGAACCAAATGCCACTATCTAAACTTTAGAAGTAAGAAGCATCAAACATCACTAATGTGCAAGTAAAGAGACTGAACTAAATATGTTTTTTCCTTTTTGTCTTTTTATGCAAAATCAAGTATGAAAACTAATTTCTTCTGTTGATGTGGCAGGTGAATTAAGGATGTTTGATGATGGCTGGAAGGGTTATGAGATGGTTTGATGGTGTGGAAGAACCTTGGGAGGCTTTTCGTGACTTCCTAGAAGTTTTCCATCAATCCGGCTTCAAAACATGCAATTTCAGGAAAACCTACAGGATGTACTGGAAACCTACAGGATTTCCTGTAAACCTACAGGATACAGCCGAGAGAAAAATGTGAGGTGTTGGAGGTGATGGAAGGCCTAGGAAAGGTGTGTGATGGATGGAATGGAGTGGGAGAAGGTCTAGGATCACTCAAAAGTCAGCAAGAAAGACAGTAGATGGATGGATTCCCTCAATGTGTTGGGAAGAATTTCTATGAAAAATGATGAAAATTAGTGAAGGTGATGTTGAAACCAAGGAATGGCTAAGGTGGATGGAGTGGAAGGTGGCTGCTGGCTATGAAGTCTTAATATCCTCTTGAAGCACCTTCTCTGTGTAAGACATGTATATCTTCCAAAAATCTACGAAAACAAGAAACATTTTCATAAACTAGAAAATCATAATTAATGAATTAACTGCCTACATTACGCATGAGGAAAGTTTCTGAAAGGAATGAAAGCATCAATGAGATCTATTGCAGAAATGAATGCGAAAAAGATGACAATGGAATCCTACCTTGAAAAACTAACCAAATACTAATTTAAAGACAACAAACTCCAAAGCTCATAAAAGAACTAGAAATCTATGTTTTTGGGGTTGCTTAAGGGTCCCTTCCTCAAGTCACGATCCCAAAGGGAGTAAATGAAGCTGAGAGACCTGCTGACAACCTTATGGTGATCCTTTTATCCCTACTAACCTTCTACTAAAGTAAGGCATAAATGGAAGCAAACTAATAAACAACCAATCTAATCTACACTACTTGTAATGGAAATGCATCTAAAAAGCAAATTAACAATGAAGCTATGAAACTACACTAAACATACATATACAAGAAAGAGGAGTCTTAGCTGATAGGGTTAGGCCCTAACCCAAGAGCTTCATCCCTCTTAGTTAACTCAATGCTGGCTCAAAGAAAAACTCATTCTTATTACCAAAACAACACATTACATCAATAGAACTTTCACAAGTATGGAGCTCAAAAATAGCTTAGAGTTTTACAATAAAAATATGAATCCTAATGAGGCTCTAGGCCTCTCTACTTATGCAACTGAATTCCACAACAACTTCCTTAAAATCAGGGAGGCTCGGCTCCTGAAATCGAGATAAACTAGCTCTTTGTCTCTCACTTGCTCGGCTACCTTCTAATCCTCATGGCTTGGCTGCTTGCACTCCAAGTTAGTGTGATGGATGGAGGAATATTCGAATGGGGGATAAGTAAATGAGGAGAAATTACTTCCTACAATCCCTCTCCCTTGTCCCATTCGAGTTTTAACCTTAGTACTTGCAAAAATTCCTTGATTTTCTCCTTCAATCCTGCATTCAATGCATATTAGTCCACTAGGCATAATATCCAACTCTAACTCATCTCATAAACAAAATATAATCAAAAACATGTAATAAGTTGTGAGAAAAGTTGGTTTGACTAACCTAGGAGGTGAATTAAGGCCCATATAATTACCCAATGATGAGGCTCATCAAATACATCAACACAAGACTCTACTACCATCTGTGTATAGCCCACAAGTTACATTTGAAGACATCCAAATTGGCTCAATCATTCTGCTTTAAAAAGTAGCTTGCATAGTGCTTCAAAACTCCTCGTAAGTACCAACATTTGAATTTACCCTCTTTTATTTTTTTCTTTTATACTCTTCCTGCATTACAAAAAAAAAAAATGGAATCTACATTAATTCCTTTCTCATTTGTTTACATAAGGTCCATCCGAATTGTTGAGCTTGAAGTTGTGATGCGTAAAGTAGTGTTGACTAGGGACTCATCAACACTACTACATGCAAAGGCAAGTACATCCCAGTATAGCTCTTCATTAGCACAAGAGAACTTGCCCTTTATAGTTACTCCACTAATTACAATGATAACTACAACTATACCATTCAAGGCGCTCAATCCCTACCAAAAGTATTGGTCAATCCAAGGTAGAGCATTTGCAAAAACAACATTGAAGACTTACAACAATGTGAGAGGCTCAAGAAAAGTTTTTGGACTTGACCTTATCAATAGTGATAAAGAAGATATCAACCTTTCTACATTTGATGAATTGGCTGAATCGCTTTATAGTCTAATTAAAGTTGGCCAACTATACATTGTTTTGAATGGCACAGTTAAAGAAGCAAACCCAAACTACAACCACCTAAAGAACTAATGGGAAATTTACTTGTTTTTTGCATCCACTATCAATCCATGTTTCATAGATGATCCAACCTTTCCTTATCAGAGTTTTCACTTCAAAACTATTGCTGAAATAAAAAATGCAAGCCCAAATACGAATGTGGATGTCATTGGTGTTGTTACCTCCACCTCACCTACATCAACAATTTGACGAAAAGATGGAACTAAAACACTAAGGAAAACACTCATATTAAAAGACAAGTCACGTTTTAGCATTGATGTAACATTATGGGGAGGTCATTGTGACTCTATAGGACAAAACCTTGTTGAATTTTTCTCTTCTAACAGCCCACCAATCCTTGCAATCAAAGGAGGTCGTGTATCTAAATTTAATTGAACCATAGTAGGGACAATTTCCACTAGCACTCTCGTCATAAATCTAGAAATTAAAGAAAATCATCAACTGCATGCATGGTTCCATGAAACAGGTTATATCTCTTCCACTCCATCTTTGAGTAGAAACTATGGTGTTTCTTCGAAATGAGCCCTAGCACAAAAGATGATTCATGAAATTTCTTGCATGCAAGCCTCCGAGAAAGAAATACGGGTTTCAGTTCGTGCAACCATAACTTCTCTTCGCATGGATGACTTCTACTTTCTTGCATTTCCATTAGATTTCAATGGAAAATAATGCATGAAAAAGTTTATGGACCATTCTAACAATCTTTGGCATTATACAAAGTGTAACGGCGACTTCCCAAAATGTGACTACCGTTACAAACTTAAAATTGAGCTGCATGGCCACACCATCCAACTACAAAACATCACAGCTTTCAATGACGTGGGAAATGAGCTCATGGGCATCATGGCAAAAGACATGTTCCTTCTTTCTATCGAATCGGCTGATATTCAAGAAATTTGTGGCTGAATTTCAAGGTGCCACTTCCCGCTGACTCTTTCCATTAAAACATACTACTTCAGTGGTGTTGAGCGCTTGCAACTAGTACTGATTAATTCAAAAGAAATTCAATATGACATTGCATGCAAAGAAGCCTTCAAATACATTCAAGCAATGTCCACTTCAAAACGACCTGTTGTTTGCCGCCTTTGAATTTTTTTCAGGTTTTCATCAAACACTATTGTTTGTACATATATTGACATTTCTGCATAGCTCAGTGTTCCATATTATTGTAATTTACGCCCATGTTTTTGTGCTACACACTTTCTCTAAAAATACTCTTTTTCAATTATTACAAAACATGTATGTTTACCCCTTCACAGTTTACATAATATAGATATCAACATCTGTAAAAACTTTAATTCATTTTTTTCCCTTCAGTTTTTATATGGCTATACATTGTTTTCTTGCTTGTTCATCTAGTCATACCATCGTTAAATCGTGTTGAAAAAAAAAGCCAAAACTTGGTTATCTTGCTCTTCTCCTATCAATAGTTGATGCCATAATAACGTATATTTTTGTAATACTCTTAATTACTACTTTCACCATATGTATGATTACCCCTTATAATTTTGCATAACCTATATATCAGGCTTTTCAACAATGTCAAATCATTCTTACTCCCTCATTTACATGTCTATGAATTGCATGTTTTTCCTTTTACCTATTCTTCCTATACCTCAACAATGTTCAAATAAAAAAAAATGAATTCTAAAACTTGTAATACATTCTCTATACATGCAAAACTCATTTATGATTCACTCTAAGTTGGTTATGTATCCAAACTAACAATAATTATTTGTGCTTTTTTAGATATGCCAAACAACAATCAAAATGTGGATAGAAATGAACGACAATGTCTTCTTTATGCACAACACAAAGATACAATAAATGCACGTCAGCGACTTCTTTATAAAAGCCGCAACAACCCTACTGCTTCCACTACATCCCTTCCCACCTCAAGTGCTCTCCCAACTATGCAAACCAACCCACCTTACCTTCATCAAATCCAATATAACCCTCCCCTTAATTATGAACATCATCGCTTCTGACAAAGGATCGATAGACTTTCTACCATGCATGTTTGCACAATATGCAAAGAATCATACCCAGGAATGAAAACAAGACTTTTACATGGAAACCTTTCTTGCTTTCATTGCGCATCATCTAAATCTACCAATCATTTTTCTCATCTGAACAATATGGACCCTAGTGAAAAACCATATGCCCTTCAACATTTAACACAAGTTGAGGAAATTCTCATTGCACGTGTGAACCCCATTCTACAAGTCACTCATGCGTGTGGTAGTCAATACAAGTATATTGGCCATACAATTAGCTTCCCTCAAGACATCACTACTATTGCTAAATACTTACCCCGAAAGGTTTCTAACTTAGACATCCTCATTGTGAAAAGGCATAATCCATCTAAAAAGGCTTATGAATTCTTTTTTTGCAAATCATGTGTACTTGCATCACTTGAATAAAAAAAAAAAATGACCCTTACTACAATGATGTCCAATTCACCTCATCTGCAATTTCTGCTCTACCAGATCACCCTACAGATATTTCTTCTCTTCTTCATAATGTATCCACCTCTTTTGAAACCTATCAAACCAATATTGATTCTACTTATGATACTGATGTCATGCTACCTCCATTAGAAATCCAGCCTTCTTCTTTCATTCCAATACTCTCAAATTCATGTATTGAACTTAAGCACATATGTGATTATTTTCACCTGACCATTCAAATTCAACAAGCTCAGTTGACTGGCCTCCAACATCTTTAAAAACTATGAATGAATACAACACAGAGGGTCTCTTTGCCATGGCATTCCCCACACTCTTTCCTATAGGCATTGCCTTGATCACGCAACCAAGAATTACAAAAGTTGAAATGCATGAATATGCTTTGCACTTGTTGCACTACCATGATAACGATTTGGCCAACATCCAAGATTCTACTACTACCTTTATAACATTCTAATGTGCCACCATAGCCAAAAAATTGCTACTGTTTTTATGAAGAAGTACATTGAGAACAACTTTCCAATAACTATTTCAGACCTACGACATTGTCTTCATGAATTTCTTGATTCAAAATTACTCGAGCAAGTAATGCGGCTTGGTTTAGGCCTACGAGGAACACAATCTTTTTGGAACAAGTGACGATGTGAGCTAAATGACATGATCACACAAATTGGAAGTCCAACATTCTTCTTCACTCCCAGTGTAGCTAATACCAAATGGCATGACTTACACATGATCATGCCTACCAATGTTCCCTCTAGTTCAAACAACCACTTCCAATGGAGAATTCAAAACATAATTAAAAACCCACATCTAACATCCCAATATATGCATTTTAGATTTACAATTTTCCTCGAAGAAGTCTTGCAAAAAGGCCTCCATGCAATAGATTATTGGTGAAGGTATTTTTTAATAGCCATTTCTCTCTGCATTAATTTCTACATCGCATATATGTTTTAACCAACTTTTACTTTCATATTATATTCAGATGCGAATGGCAACATAGAGGATCCGCACACATTCATGGCTTCCTTTGGTTGCAAAATGCACCAAATATGGATACTATTGACTGGAACAATGCATTAGAAGTTGTTGATGCTCATAAATATTTTGATCGTGTTAAACAGACATGGTGAGGGAGAACAGATGAGAAAGATAAATCATTCAGTACAATTTTTATTCACAAAAGATGTACATTTATAGTACAATATGGTGACCGTTGGGATTCACATCCCAAGGTCCCTTAGACTGCTTGTCCATTCGGCTTCCACGCTAACCCTTTAGGATTAGGTGTCCAACATTCCCCCCCTTAATCCGAAGGGTTATGTATGAGTCCAAGAAAAGAGCTGTAATACAAAATGTGCAATAATGCATGGCAGCACTAGGCTGAATGTGCTCTATGAAATGTTGGTAATAAAGGGCGGTGGTTTAAGGATAGCCACTAACACTGGAACGCTTAGTGCAGTTCCCGGAACTCTTCCAAACTTGCAAGAAGCTGTAAGTCTTCTGCTAGAGGAAGTGATCCTATTGCTTTAAAGAGGGAAACCTTCAACCGTAAAAGGGAGGCCTCACCCCACATAAAAGGTAAAACTTCAACCTGAAAAGGGAAGTCTCAACCTGTGATGGTTTAAGGATGACCAACAACT
Source organism: Pinus taeda (assembly GCA_000404065.3). Lineage (NCBI taxonomy): Eukaryota > Viridiplantae > Streptophyta > Pinopsida > Pinales > Pinaceae > Pinus > Pinus taeda. Next base: position 157,282 of record APFE030990978.1, read on the forward strand.
CTGGAATGCTTATGCAATTCCTGGAACTCTTCCAAAGCTGGCAAGAAGCTGTAAGTCTTCTACTAGAGGAAGTGTTCTCAATTTTGTCTCCGGAACTCTTCCAAAACTGGCAAGAAGCTGTAAGTCTTCTGCTAGAGGAAGTGTCCCACATCGCCAACTGAAGGCATGTTCAGGCAATCTTTGTCTCTGGCTACAACTCTGAAACTGGTGTGGCAGTTGTGGCTCAGGCTCGCTTGATGTGACTTTGAAGCTTGTAGATGACCATCATTTCCCCCCCTGTCAGATACAAGGTGAGAAGACGTATAAAACTCAATTGCAAGACTGTTCAATACTCTGGAGCAAGTTCTAACATGTGTTTGGAATATCTTCTTGGCTGTTGATGCCCATTGCCAAGGAGCGATCCATCCTAGATGAATCTTTGTTCTTGCAGGACGTTTGTTTTTGAAGCATCTGTTTGAAGAATGACTGGTTTTATGACAATGCTTACATGGATGAAGATCAAAACAGTGATCTT
>APFE030990987.1:4030-22403 GCA_000404065.3 Pinus taeda
CCAAGTCTGATTCTATGCCTGCTGTACATACCCATATACCTTGTAAAATTCCAGATCGGTATAAACCTCTTGTTTTACCTTCTGTTCTGCATGCTTTCCCCAAAAATTATGATCTATACTTGCCGATGTTTGATGGTGAATGTAAAAATGTCAACGCTGAGCAACATGTCCAGAATTTTGAGAATTTTCTAGATCTTTTTGAAGTTGATGAAGAAGATGTCAGTATTAGGCTTTTTGCTCTTTCTTTGCAAGCTGAAGTGAAGAGTTGGTTCAAAGCCCTGCCTGATGCGAGCATCTCAGATTTCCAGCAGTTCGTCAAAGTTTTTCTCGATAGGTGGATGATCGGGAAGAACCTTTTCTTGATTGTAGAAGAGTATGACCAGCTGAAAAGATTGCCAGGAGAGACAGTACAACAGTTTTCAGCCAGATTTAATCAAGTTTATTATTCAATCCCAGCTGATATAAGGCCTACTCCTAGATCCGCTCTCTTGCACTATCCGGGTGCCTTTGATCCAGAGATGGAGTTTCAGCTGAGAGAAAGGAACATTGCAACACTTCATGAGATGCAAAACAGTGCAGTGAATGTAGAGACGCATCTGCTGATCCGAAAGGCAAGGATGAAGGAAGAAGAGATGAAAAACATAGATCTGGTCAAATCAACATCTCTAGAGGTGAAACTTGATTCTTTGGTAAGTGCAGTGGAAAAGATGATGGACAAGATCAACCCAAGTAATGATGATTATATTCTAGCTCATGGCTCGCTGATTAAAGAAGAACAAGTTGTTGATCCAAAACATTTTGTTTCTTATCCCAGTTGTCATAGTGATTGTTTTATAGATCATTGTGAAGAAGAGAGAGATGTTGATATGATGTGTATGTTTGATGATGATTTGCCTCGGTTTGATCAGTATGATGATGATTATGTTCTCCAAACAGAAGCCAATCTTGCAGACAAATCAACAGCTAGTTTATGGGAGGAAAAAGTTCATTTTCAACAGCTTGAATACAATGGTCAGCCATCATATATCAGCTATGACAATAATGAGGAAAGTGCAGCAAATTTCGAAGTAAGTGAGGGGTCTTTGCCTTTTTGTTTTGATTCATGTCAGTTCATTAAAGACAACTACCATACAATCAGAAATCAAATGTCAACTAGTCTTGATTTAGATCATCTTGAGGGCAATGAAAATTTTGTTCAAGACTTCTCATATTCAGATTTGCAACCTCTGAAAGCCATTGATTGTCAAGTTGCAGATGAAGGTATGGAAGTTGACATATTGGATCAAATGATGCAAGAAGGTTCCCTACCTTTTTGTTTCGAATCATTTCAGTTTTTGAAGGATAGATTGTATAGTAAATCATTTAAGGTTGAGGATGAGACATATGACAAAATTCTTGAGCCGCCTGTAGCATCAGATTTGCAACCACCAAATGAACTTGAAGGGCAGATTATAGATGAAGCTGTGGAAGAGGAAATAGATGATTTTATGATGCCGGAAGATTCTATACTCTTTTCTTTCGAAGCATTCCAGTTTATAAGGCAGAATCTTCATACATTTTCAATGGATACATTGCAGCAGTCTTTTCAAGTTTTTCATGATCCAATAGCTGATGTTTTGGATGAGGTTTGCAGTCAAAGTCTTTCTCCATTAACTACAGGTGAGCTTGAAACATGTGCTGGTATGAATTTGATCCGGCAGCTAGTTTCTTTGTCATTTTCAGCACAGGTCTCGTCACAAGGCTTAGATCAACGTTTGCATTCCTGGTATGAGGAGAAGAGAAGTAATCCATTGGGTGAGCTAAGTTTCAATGAGCTTGAATTTCAAGATCCTTATGCAGATCCTTATGCAGTGTTTTTGGAGGTGGATAGAGCATCCATATCATTCATTGTATCGGTTTCTAAGTTGTCATGGGAGTTGCCTTTCAGTAGTTCTCTCTTGTTATTCATAAGCGAGAACTTGCGGAGATTTCCAACAGCAGATGGGATGCTTACTTGGTTGCATTGGTTGTTTCATTTCACTTGATCAGGTGATGAATGAAACTGTTAGAGTAGGTTGTGATGAATAAGCTCCACTTTGAGCATCATTTTTAGTTTGTCGGTTGTGTTTAATTATTGAGTCAGTTTTTAGTTGAGTCATGAGTCCTTTGTGAGTCAATTTTCAGTCTTGTTGTTAAGTTAGTTTGCGTCAGTTTTCAGTCATGCATTTCAACTTGAGTTTTTGACTCCATTGCCCAATAATTATAAGGCACTGGTCTACTCTCCCAGAGGTCTGCGATTCTTGGCACCTCCAAGGAGCTACCATCCCCATTGGAGCCAATGTTAGTTTCAGCCTTTACAGCCTTCCTCCAGTGATCAAACATGCTCTTACAAAGTGATTTTGAAGTGTCAAGGTCAAATTTTGTCATTTCAGTGAGTCTTCAAGCAAAATTTGGTCACTAGGCATTAGGTCTAGGGTTTTCCCAAATGTCAGTCCATGTCATCATTCAGCTGAGCCTATCATCATTCATAGGGTTTTCATTATCATGTCAGTGTCTAATGAGTCATTTTACATCTTGTTCATGCTTCAGTTGTGCCTTGGCAAGTTCATTTCCCTCTCCTAGGGTTTTGAAGCAAATTTCTCTTGGACGGTCAAATCATCGGCAAAACTTGTTTCCTGATGTTCATACACCTTCCCCTATCCTTAAATTATCTTACCAAATGCTTTCCAACACTCAGATCCCCCAAAATCCTCATTTTTGCACAAACCCTAGTTTCTAGCTACAACCTGGCAATTTTCTAGGTTGGGCCTGTGATTTGCCCTTTTGGACCCCTTCCCCTCACTCAATCTCTGAGATTCCACTTTCCCCTGCTTCCTAACATCCCTCCCCATTCCCAAAAATTTCCCCAAGAATTTAGAAGCCCCCTATCCCCTTCATTTCGCTTCATTTCGACAAAATTCCTTGTTTCACACATCGGGGCAAGTTTCACTCAAATGATGTTTCAGAACAGTCAAAGATGAATTTTGGAAAAAACTGAGAGAGGTTTTTGTCCATAACATGCCAAAGAAGAAAAACCTCTTCCACTGTTTTCACAGGTGTCATAGTTTTAAAGAAATGTCAAAAATACCGGCGAGAACGAAGGTGCTCCAAGGACGGTTGGCCAAAACACAAAAACGAAGAAAAACGCCCGATCCACTCCAAATTTTGGCCAAAGCCTCTTTGACTGAGCATGGTACTTGATTGGGGACTCCCAGCCCAAATTTCAAGAAATTTGGAGAAAATTTTGTCATTTGTGAATTTTTTGTGCAAATTACAGGTTTTTCCCATGCAATGTCGCACCCCAAGCGAGACCATTTTGAAGGACTGCTCAGAATTTTGAAAACTTGGCATTTTTGGAAAGGGCATGCAAAGAGAAAAATTACCAATACTTGGGAGAAGCCTGATTTTGAGATTTGAGCCTCCAAAAGCTCAAAATACATCAAAAAAATGACTTTCTGCCCACTTTTTGAGTTGCAGAAAGTGACCTTGGGAGAAATGGTTTTTGAGGGGGCAAAACAACTCCAAATTCAGAGATTCCACTTGGGATGGAAAGTAGACAGGCCAAGCTTTCCAATGAGCTATCTTGCACTTGATTTGGACCAGTGGAACCCACTCAAAAGTTGCTGCAAAGGTGCGCGGACACGAGAGCCAAGGGGCGCGGACATGAGAGCTAACTTTGCCAGAATTCACTTTTTTGGTCAAAAAACACTGTTTTGACTATGGTTGATTATTTTTACTTGTAGATGATGGATAAATGTAATATTTTCATGGCACTTTGATAGATTTCACCTCTCTTTACTCTTCTAGAAGCTTCCTTGATGTAAAAAGTGAAAAATTAATGCATGAATTAGTTCGCTAAGTAATAGAGGCAAATTGTTGAGATGCCTATTATCTAGTTCTTAGTTTGGAATTAGTTCAAACTGCTCCTAGAAGGATGAGCTCGACCCCTAGAGGTAAGGGAAGAGGTTAGCTTGCCTATATTATGTGTTTTCTTAGTCATTTTGAGAGGTTGGAAGGTTGGACTCTTGAGGGAGAAAGTTTTCATTGTATATTGTACATTTATCTTTGCAATTTCAAGAGGAAGAAGGCCAGGGTTTTGCAGACATCCTTGTGGATTCTTGTGGATTGTAGTGTTGATGGTGTGTTCTCTACATGTTATTGTAAGTTTGTTTATGTATTCTAAATCTCTCTTTTGCTTCTATTTGGACAGATGAAGTGGTAAAGTTTGAATACATGCTTTGACATGCTCAGCTTTTTAGTTTGTTCAAAATTTATGTTTTCTGCTATCTAGAGAGGATTCAAATGGTTGTTTGCCCTCTTTAGCTCCTTCTCTATCATCCCTGATCATCCATCTCAGATTAAGGCATCAGCGCTCACTCCTACCTTGCCCCAAAGATCCCCCTGCAAAAACTGTGCTCAATCCCCGCACCCTGAATTGCACTCCCTCCAATTGCCACCAAAAAACCAAAAATCTTTAAATCAACCCCCCTTATCAATTTACTAGCCTAAAATCTTTATTCCTAATTGGTCAGCTTATCATATTGAAAGATCTACCGAATCTGACCCGAGAGAGCCTTCTCATACCTCGTAGGGCTAGCTACGAGGTGAAATGGTTTGATGTAGCCTTGAGAGTTTGTCTATCTCAGCCTAGGTGAATTCCAAGCGCTAACATGATCTACTGCATGTTGGGACAAACATGGATAGTGGAAAGACACTAGAGGCAATGTTGCTTGGTAGAGTTAGTGTGGTCTCTGGATATGCAGTACTATTGTTTTATATATGTTGTACATGTTGTATATGTGGTGTGGTGTACACATTGTACATATGGTGTTGTGTACATGTGGTGTTGTGTACATGTTGTACATGCGGCGTTGTGTACATGTGGTGTTGTGTACATGTTGTGCAGGTGGCGTTGTGTACGTGGTGTTGTGTACACGTTGCGTGGTTGGTGTTGTGTACATGTTATGTTGTGTACGCATTGTATTGGTGTGTTTTGTACACATTGTGCGGAGGTTTCATGTACATGTGGTGTTGTGTACACGTTACGCAAGTGGTGTTGTGTACAGGTGGTATTGTGTACATGTTGTACATGTGGTATGGTGTACATGTTGTACATGTGGTGTTGTGTAGTCATTATATCGTGACATGTGTATTCGTTATGTTGTACTTGTATACATATATGTGTTGTGTTGTACACGAGTGTAGGTGTATGTATTGTGTGGTGTTGTACATTGGGTGCAGGTGTATGTATTATGTGGTGTTTTATGTCGTGTGTTAGCGTATGCATTGTGATGTACACTATTCATATGTGTATGTTATTGAAGAGAAGAGAAATATTGGGTGTTTGTCGGGTGCGGCAATTGATTCGGTGTGTATATGAAAAGAACAAAGAAAAAAGGTAGAAGCAAAGGACCCCTTTAAGGATAAGTATCGATATTTTATTTCAGTCTTTATTATGCATGCGATCTATGACTCTGATTTATGACGGTTGCATGTGATTTATGATGATTGAGTTTTGAGTTATCTGGATGCGATATGTTTATACATGATGATTTGATCGAAGAGCTAGTTTGACTTATTGTGACAGGAAGTAAACAGAAATGCAGGTGTACCTTATTGACAGATCACTAATGAGGTATGATTTGAATTTATTTCATTTTTTTAATCTAATGGAAAATTATGTGCTTGGTACATGAAAGCGTTGAAATGCTCAATTTGGGTGTGCAAGAATTAATAGCAACAACAAAAGGAATTGAAACATGCAATAGTCTATTGGTAAATCATTCAGGAGTAGGGTCATTGTGGGACATTGGTACCCAATAATGTCCATTGATTTACATGAGCATGCTATGACCAACATGGTTTTGAGGTAGAGATGTGACTTGGTTTTTGGACCTTCCAATGTGAGGAAACCTTTCCAAAGGATGGATCACCCAAGGGACTGTGTAGTAGAGAAGGGGATGCCAATGAAACTTGGAAGGTGTGTGACTGCAAGAAAGTGGGTGATCGGATTGCCTAAGGAACCGTGTAACAAAGAAGGGAATGTCGGGGAATGAATTTATTTTGGTCATTAGCATTGCCAGATAGAATTAGAAGTACATTGGAAGTGTGCCTTGGAATAATGAGCCAATAACTGTTCACTGAGAGAACAACTAGCGCGAGGATCCTGGCGCTGGACATTGGATGCAGGTTTGAATTTGGCAGTGGATTATGGACTTCCTAGGAATGAGGTGAATCCTGGTACTGCTTTTGAGGGTGGATGTGTGAGCCTTTGGATTCCTTTGTTGATTGATGAGGCCATTATATGCTTTTATTCGCTGGTTAGAGCAAATTTTCATGCGTATATTATTGTAAATATTGTATCAAGCTATGGTTATAAATCTCCAAAGACAATATGTTTATTTGTTAGTTGAAGCAAATGTGCATAAGTATATGTGTTTTTTTTTATCGTAAATATCGTAATGAGTTATGTTATAAAGCTCTAGTAAACTATATGAACGTCATGTTTTCAGTAGAGGTCATTATAAATATTGCAATGAGATGAGTTATAAACCTCCATGGGTAGTATGTTTTATTTTCAACGGTTTTTTGATCATAGGTGTCATAGAACACCGAGAACGACGTTCCCTAAAAGGGGAGGGGTTTGTAACAACCCTTGGTTGATTTTCCATGTAAAAAATATAAGATCAAGATCATATGACACGTATTCCAAGCTGAATGGTGGGAAAAGATCCAAGTGGGTGTCACTTTGGGTTTATCTACGACTATGGAAATTGGAAAAGGCAAAATGGAAATAATTGGCATTTATTTATGAAATAAAGGAAAACATGAGAAAAGTAAGGTGAAGAGTCACAAACTTGCATGAGAGGAAAAATCAAGGAAAATGAAGAAAATATAGGTCATAACGATAAAAAGGCTTATGAGGATTAGTTCATAAGCTTTTGTCAGTTCAATATTTGACTCTCTCATTCATTCTCTCATTCTCTCATACTCTTACAGACTTAGAGAAATCTTGGAGCATGTTTGGAGCACTCTAGCTTCACTTGGATGGGAGAAATAAGGCTAGCAAGAAAGCGCAAGGGAACATGTGGGTCAGTAGCTACAACTAGATTTCTTTGCAGGTAAGAGGTTGTATGTGTGATTTCCTTGGTGATTTATGGATGCATGGTATATGCATGTGATTATCTGGTTATGTTTTATCATTGGCATGGAGGATTGCGTGGATTGATAGTGGTTTTAGCCTTGCCTTGCCATTTCTTGGATAGCCATGGTGTTGTGGGTTTTTCCACTTGATTGTTTTTTGGTTGGTGCTTAATAATTCCTTATGGATGTCGGTTGGAACAAACTCTCCGAAGCCCTGAAACAACTTGGGTTGAGGAACTAGTCCTGGAGCCTTAGTTGGACAAATGATTTGGAGCCCTTGGTGGGTTGAGTTACTAATCCTCGATTCAGGTTGGACAAATGTTATGGAGCCCTGGAAGGTTGCGGGTCGAGTTACTAGTTCCTGGAGCCCCAGACAACTTGGGTATAGATATATATGGTTGGTGTTAGTGATGTCTGACCATGAGGTGGAATCACAGGTTGAGGGTTGAGGTGGTTTGGCCTCTAAAAGCCCTGGTTTGGTTTTGTTTGGTTTATTTCATGAGACCCCACATTCTTGCTTAGAATATGGCATGGGGGTGATTAGCTGAAAGAGAGATTTGGTTCAACCCAATCTATGGTCGAGTTGTATGTGGACATATTTGACCTGGTTGGTCTTTCATTTATTAATAATAACTATTATTTTATTGTGATTCATGTATATTGTTGGTAATGTGTTGGTGATATTATGGCTGGGTTGCCATGGTTTATATGTTGCTTATTTTATGGTTATATCTTGTTCATATGATTTGTATCTTATGTGGATCTTGTCATGAATTATTTAGCTATTGATCAGTTGATGAATTTATGGACTAATAAGTGTTGTTGTAGCCATGTGGAGAGGGCATAAGGCCTTCTCGGTGATTCTCATAATTTTATGATCGTATATGCAATCATGACCTGTAGCTTACATGTTTTCCATGTGTTTGACAAAATGTTTGTTATGTTCTAGGCAGTCTAGGTCAAGTTCTGCCTTCAAGTTTGTATGTTTAGCCTTGTTTTCATGTCATTAATGATTTTGACAAGTTTTTGGAAGTTTTGGGTAGGGGTCTTGTTGAAGACCAAAATTGTTCCTTTTTGACACCTTAAACTCCATTCTCTTCCTTTTTGACCATAATAACTTCAATAAGGTGTCTTCTTACAAGGTTATTGGCAAAAGCATGTACTTAATCATATTTTATTCATAGTTTCATTGTTTCCTTATTATTTGATCTAATATTTGCATAAGCTACCAAATTGCATCAATTATGCAGCTAATGCTCGATTCTGCAGCTTACTTGTAGAATATGTAGGTTTCAAAACATCAGTTGAGGAACAAAATGTATGGGCAGGTAGCTGACAACTGACATAACAATATCCACCTATACCCATTATCCAACAAGATGATAGGGATGTCGTAAGAGCAAGTCAACGTGGAAGTCAACCTAGTGGAAAAGAAGCCAAAGATGAATCAGGCTAGCTAGGAGATCAATGATAAGGATAAAGTTGGTATTTTGCCTCATGATTTGCTTCTCCGATAGAAAATCATGAAGAATCACTATTTCATGTTATCTTATGTTATTTTTAGAGCATCTGTCGAGTAGGATAGGCTTAGAAATATCCAAACAATTTAATGAAGGAGGTTATAGAAACCTGCCTCTTGGCATGATGAGGACAAACTAGTTATTGTTTGAAATACTCTTTGTAATTATTAAAATGAGCTTGTTATTCCACTATGTTGTGCATTCAAACGTGTGTTTAACCTCTGTTGATTGCCGCATATCTACACTCATAGGAGGGCCCCCTGGGAGCTGTAAGGTTTCATTTCATTTCTAGCTAATATTTCAGTTTTGTAGCATTAAATTATCATAGCCAATCTTTCATAACATTAAGTTATCATAGTTAATCTTTCAGTTTTGATTTTTAGAGAATGCTTGTGACAGTAAGGATAGAATTTGTAATAGCGTTTGTTGAATATTTCTTTCATAAATCTAATCATTTCGTTGTCTGAAGGATGAAGAAAATATTCAAAAGGGATATATTACGCAAATGTAAATTTTGAAGAGTAGAATAATTTATTTTTGAATTGCAAGTATAATTTCTTTCAAGGCTTTATCAATGTGATTTAGATTTTCCAATATGATATTTTATTTTTGCACTTAAGATTATTTTGGTTTCTGATAGTGTGAAGAAGATTTTGATTTTGCTTGTGTGATATTTATTTTTGCAATTTAAGAGCAGTTTTCTTTACTGCAAGTGTAAAGAGAATTTAAATTTGTTTTTGCTATTTACTTCCGCACTTCAGTTTAGCTTTATTTTTGTCAGTGTGATGTTTTCCTTTCATGCAAGTGTGATAATATTTTTATTTTGAGTGATCCTTAGATAAAACATGTCCATTAAAAACATCCTAATTCAATTCAGAAATTGCTCACCTAATAAAGAATCGTAGCACAACTGGTGCACATACACTTCATTAGTTTACAAGCCATGGATAATTTATGAAGTAATTTAAGATCAACTAAATTACCAAATAGGTCTAGAGGTTGACCTATGATTTAGGCTCAGATCTTGGGACTGCACCCTCTAAACTAGACAATTTGGGTCACAACTACACCTAGGCAAGCTTGTGCTTGCGGTTGGAGACCTATAACCACATGGGGGCCTTTTCATGCACGCGGTTTGGGGTTAGAGTGTGTGAAAAGGAGGCCCAACTTAGCGTTTGGTCACCTGGGCGTTTCTTCGACCTCTAAGTGTCCTGTAGCCCTGAGGGATGAGGTGAGTTGTCAGTTTGTTGGCCCCACTTCCTTAAGTGTATCTAGGAGGGCGGGTCATGTCATAGTAGCTTTCTATCTCATGTTTACCCTGGCAGGTCGGTGAAGTTGGGTAAAGATGGAGGGGGAGGGGTGTTACAGTATTTGAGTCATGTCAATTTGACATTTTGTAATAAAAACAAGAGAATTTTAATTTTTTGTCTAAATTATTTAAAAGGTTTAGGTCGACCCTCTCTTAGTAAAGTTGGACTGTGTGGCCATTTGGCACCTCATGGACAGCTATATAAAGGCACCAACTCAAGTTCATTTGAAGGACAAGAAAGTAAGCAAAAAGAAGTTCGATCTTTGAAACAAAGACAAGATAAACAAACTGAGATTTCAAGTAGAAGAAGAACAAGTTTCTGCCTCTTATCCTTCACACATGCGAGTCTCTTGTAATCTGCAACAAGGCCAAGGATTTGAAATTTCTTGCAATTTGTGACAAAGCCAAAAATTTCAAGTTCTCTGAAGTTTGTAAACATGGCTGAAATATTACCTTTTGTAAATGGACCGAAACTTGAAGAAGGTTTACTACATCTTGAAGAAGGTTGACTAAATCTTGAAGATGGTTGACTACATCTTGATCAATTTGAAGAAGTTTGACTACATTTGACTTTGACTTGGTGGAGAGTTGAATTGAAACCATTAAGGAAGTATTTGGTCTTGGGTTGGATATCTCATTTAACTTGATTCAATAAGAAGAGGATTGTTTGGTTTTCCCCCTTGTGGGGTTTTGCCCTGGATTGAAAGCTTAAATTTCTGCGTCTCTTGCTTCTTTGCGATCTTGGAAGAATAGTATTGTGTAATTACTTGATGAAGAAGGAACAATAAATAACAAAAGAAAAAGATTAACTCTCACAAGTAACTACCAAGTAAGAAAATCAAAATCATCTGCATTTCCCTTTGATTTTATAACATTTCAAACCATAACCTCTTAGAACCTATTTTAGACTGTAGACTCTAGAATATACTAACTAATTGTTTTTGAATTTGATTCATTTGCTTCTATTTTCCAAAAGTTGACTTTGAGTAACTCTAAGCTATGATTTTTTTAGTGGCAAAAATTCATAGTTTCATTAATTAAAAAGAAACTACATTTTGTATATGTTAAAAAGCATTTCATCATGTCTACATGAGATTAAAAAAATTGGTCTCTCTGATATGCATATAGACCCCCTCCTAATCGTGAACTAATTAGTCTAGCCAAAAACATCTCCAAGATTATATCTCAAAACCTTGCATCATCTTAAGAAAAAATATATTTTTACAGTCGTATCTTATACAAGATATTTATAAAAAAATGCATATCCAACCAATAGAGTACAATCCAAAATAATTTTGTGTTCTTCATCATATATCACTCTAAAAAGTCTATAAAAACTAGAGTAATGTATCATCAGATAGACCAACAACTACAGATATAATAAAAACAAGGATGAAAATGTTTGGATGTCGATCCATTCACCCCTCACCCAGACCCAAATCACCCATCTTCTAAGATCCAACAACAAACTTGTAATAGCCTCAGGTTAAGTTTCCACGGAAATAAAAATATAACCAAGGTCATGGAACATGTATTCCAAGTTGAATGGTGGGGAAAACATCACATTGGGGGTCACTTTTGGTTTATTATGGCTATGGAAATTGGCAAAGAGGTAATAATTGGAATTTATTTATGAAAATAATAGAAAATAGGAGAAAAGGAAGGTGAAGGGACACAAATATGCATGCAAGGGAAATTAGAAGAAGATGAAGGAAAATGAAGAAAATATAGGCATCAAGGATAAAAAAGCCACCTAAGAATCAATTGATGACTTTTTTCCATGTTTGGAGCAGGTGTAGCAAAGGAAAGAGATCAAGCACTTTGACAAGCATTGTAGTCAGCAAAGGAAGGAAAAGAATAAGCAAAGAAAGCAAGGAAAGCAAGGAGAAGGTTGGATCAACTACTTTAGCAGGAGGATTTTGGATGTAATAGGTTGCATGTGTGATTTCCTAGCTGGCGTGTGAATGCATGGTACATGCATTAATTTATTTGGTTCATTTATTTTCATTGCCATGGGTTTTGTCGAGTTTGACAGTGGTTTCAGCCTTTCCTTGCCATTTCCGAGATAACCATGGTGTGATGGGTTCATTTCTTCATTAAGCTTTGAATTGTTGGAAGATCTTGGAATTGGGTGAGGTGGTATTAAGAAAATTACCAAGGGTTGGGGGTGGAGATGGTTTTATTTGGGAATCCCTTGATAGGTGGGTGGAGACAAGAAAATTCCTCAAGGTATGGTGAAGGATTTATGAGGCATCCAAGCTCGTTTTGGATTTGTGATCTCTTGACCCATTTTTGCAAGATCATGATAGTTTGAGGGTGGAGGTGATTAACCTCTGAATTCCCTTGGTTGTTTATGCCTTGGTTTATCCCATGAGATCCCACATTCATGCTTGAAATATGGCATGGGGGTGATTGGTTGAAAGAAATATCTGGTTCAACTCAATCTATGGTTGGGTGGTATGTGGAAGTCCATGAATTGGTTGGTTTTTGCATAAGTAATAAAGAGCTATTATTCTATTGTACTTTATGATCATTTATAGATGATATTATGTGGCTTTGATGGTTGTTTTTTCACGGTTAATATTTTGATTATATGATGGTTATAAGCATGGTTCTATAACATGTTCTAGTTATGGCTCTTGTTATGCTTTGATTAGTTGATGAATGCATGGGATACTAAGTGTTGTTTCAACTACTTGAGAGGGAAATAGACCTTCTCGGTGATTCACAACTAAAGAACAAAGATTTACACTCAAATATGCATTCATGACCTGTAACTTACATGTATGCCATGTGTTTGATGAAATGCATAGTATGTTATGGTCTATCTAGGTTAAGTTTCAGACTCAAGTTTGTATGTTTAGCCTTGTCATTATGTCATTCATCATCCTGATAAGTTAAAAGCAGTTCTGGGTAGTGTTCTGGAGGTTGAACTGGAAAGGTGGCTCAGATCTTGGGACCGAACTCTTTGTACTAGAGATTTTGGGTTACAACCACACTCAAACAATATTGTGCATGTAGTTGGAGGTCTATAACCACACCCTGGTCATGTTATGCATGCAATTAGGGCTCTAGGTCATTGAAACATGTAGAATTTCCCACTCTAGATCACCTGATAATGCAATATACTAAAGCAAAAAACTTGATCTACTTCTACAAACAAACTTATGGAAGCTTAATCGATTTTGAGCAAGATCAAATAGAACACATATAACAGAGATTGAGAAATCAATCACATGAAACAGAGAAGAATACTTTGGGGAAAGCCTCAGCTAAAAACCTCGATCTATGTATTATCATACAAGTGGAAATATGTCCAGATTACACAAAGATTTAGCTCACAAGCTATCCATCTCTCAGTACAATCCCTCTGCTGCTCATAGATAGTCAAAGGCTTCTCACAAACCTTCTCCTCTACCCTCCAATCCTCCTATTTCCTTGCGCAGTTTCTCCTGGGGTCCAATACGGCCACCTGTGTGTAATTATCTCACACACTACTGACTAACCTCTGAAATAACTGCGCAATCCTGAAGGAGATGATTCCTTCTGCATGGATGAGTTTCCTATATGAGAAAATTCCTCCAACTGAACGTACATTGTCCCTTCCTCTGATCTCAATTGGGTCTCTGACGGAACTGACATGCATGAGTTATTTATGAGAGAATATTCAGTTATCTGAAGTGCAGTAGTTACATGCATGCAATCATTAACTAACTAGACTCACAATGAGTTCCACAAACTGTTGGAACTAAGCTAACTGAACTTAGCTTAGTTAACTGAGCTAACTAATTACAACTCAAAGTACAACTCATCTTGATCTCCTTAATCAAGGGATAACTTCCTTAATCAAAGGGGAAACTGTTGCATGTCTTCACATAGACTTCATGTTTGATTTTCTACAACTAATTAACTAAAGATGAATTAATTAATTATTTTTCAAACAACTGCTAAAATCAAATTCGAATTTTAATTCTCAATTTTAGTTCAGGGACTAATTGAAATTGGAATGTATCCCGAAATGCTATTTATAACATTTCTATTTTATCATTCCTTGTTGTTATATCCAACACTCATACCTGAAATACTATTTATAGCATTTCTTGTTGCCATTTTCAACACTCCCTCTCAACAAGAAAGGCATTCAACTCGAACCCGATCTTGAACCTTTGGAATGTTCTGCATGCAACACTTCTCCCTAGTGTTGTTGCTCCAACAACTCTAGAAACAAAAAAATATCCAACCTGAATCAGAATGATGCCTCTGTCATCAAAGTCTATGACTGCTATTGCCTCTATTGACTGAAAAATCTGCACCTCTGCACCTTTGTGCTCTTCAGTATCTGACTGCTCTAGCCTCTATCACTTTGATCTTTGACTGCATCAATCACACTGATTCCTACTGCTGATCTGTGCTACTGTTGGTCCTATCTCCCAACATGCATCCGTACTGCACCTCCTCTCATCATGTTGCATCATACTACCCACTGCTGCACTACAACTCAATTACTGAGAAGTAAGTAATTGATCTCCCAAATGACCTCCCTGTTGGGTTAGAAACACCGTATGATGCTGAAGCTTCCTCTGCCACTCCATCTGCATCTATCTCTACCCACTTAGCCAGTCCTGCTACTCCTCGTTGGGGCTCTCGTAGCAAGGTCTAATCAAATAGGTTGGGTACCTCGAAGATCCTACCCCTATTTCAACCTTCTTAGGACTGTCACTCCACATCGCCCCACCTCCCATCTGGAGGTATGGATGCATGTGATCCCTCTACCCACTTGGCTTGAAATTTCCCCCTACTAGAGGTCTCTGCATGAGTGGATGCCACCACTCGGTCTGCTCTTTGCTTCTCCAGTTTTGGCTGCTCCACAACCTCCTGAAGCTGCTTCACCAATTGTGGCTCCTCTACAATTGTCTGAGACTTCTTCTGGTGCTGCATGTTGAGAGGTAATGTACTCTCCCTCTCAACCACCAAGTCTCCAACATTTGCCTTTCTCCTCAAGGCTTTGCATGCATCTTGAACCTCAAGAGCATACATGTTCTTGACTCGTGAACCGATCTGCTTCACTTATCTCGTGGTGATGTGTCTAAGGAAAACCTTTCCCTTACTGAAGACTACATCATAGCCTTTGTCTTCTAGCATCGCGATCGATACCAAGTTCTTCTTCAGTCCTAGCACATACTTCACATGTGTCAAGGTAATGCAAGCTCTATGATCCCTCTAAAAAGAAATCGTGCCCACACTTGAAACACTATACTTTTCATCATTACCCATCGCTATGAGTATCTGAAGGTCTTTCTCCTCCAACGTACTGAACAAACTCTTACCACTGGTCATATGGAATGAGGCTCCACTGTTAAGAAACCAACCACAACCCATAATCAACGAAACCATGCATGCGATGAGGGTAAAATCCAATTCAAACTGAGAGGCCAATGCCTCACCTTCAGATCCTTCCTTGGATCCCATCTTGGATTTCTTCAATGGACAATTTGTTGCATAATGGCCCACCTCATGACAATAAAAGCATTGCACTTTTGATTTGTCAATCTTCTTCCCAACATGGGAATAACTCGATTTGGAATGAGAATCCTTCTCCTTCCCTTTCTTTTCCTTACTCGCTAAGACACAATTTTCTTCATCCCCCTTAGATGAGGAACCATCTTTGGTGCTTCTTCTTATCTCCTCATGCATCATATCGACCAAAGTCATTCCCAATCTGGCAATTTCTCTCTTCCATTTACCGAGTCTTGGTAGCTATGCCAGCTCTTAGGAAGATCGAGGAGAGCAAGACTCACCATGTCATCATCGGCTGTCATGATCCCTACACTTCAAACTCATCCTTGTAGGTGGTGAGCTTGTTTAGATATGTGGAGATCGTGTTGCCCTTTTCACACTTGATTTTTCGAAGCTTGTATTTTAGCGCCAACTTCCTCTAATCGCTTCTGTTCTAATATAGATACTTCAATGTTTTCTACATTGAAAATGGTGTCTCCTTCATATGGAGACTCGAGACTATGTGGTCTCGAACTCCCTCCAGAAGGATTGTCCTCGCTCTAGCCACACATTTCTTCCATTCCACCAATTCTTGGGCATTCGCTGTTGCTGGCTTGGGGATTTCTTGATCAATGAAGTCCTTTAGACCGTTGTCCTCTAATACTGCTTCCATGCGATCCTTCTAGGCTATATAATTTGAGCTGCCATCAAGGGCATACTCGAGTCTCAAATCGTTGAACGCCATTGGTGAAATTTGAGATGCGATAAGAATTCGAATTCTATAATCAAGAACTTCAAACTTCGAACTTCTCCCTTCTTTGTATATTGTTCTTCACTTTCATCACCTTTGCTCTAATACCAAGTAGAATTTCCCACTGTAGGTCCCCTGATAATGCAATATACTAAAGCAAAATACTTGATCTACTTCTACAAATAAACTTGCGGAAGCTTAATCAATTTTGAGCAAGATCAAATAGAACATATGTAACAGAGAATCACAAATCAATCACATGAAACAGAGAAGAATACTCTGGGGAAAGCCTCAGCTAAAAACCCCAATCTCTGTATTATCATACAAGTGGAAATATGTCTGGATTACACAAAGCTTTAGCTCACAAGCTATCCAGCTCTCAATACAATCAGTCTACTGCTCATAGATAGTCAAAGGCTTCTCACAAACCTTTTCCTCTACCCTCCAAGCCTCCTATTTCCTTGCGCAGTTTCTCTTGGAGTCCAATGCTGCCATCTATGTCTAATTACCTCACACACTACTCACTAACCTCTGAAATAACTGCGCAATCCTGAAGGAGATGATTCCTTCTGCATGGATGAGTTTCCTATATGGAAAAATTCCTCCAACTGATAGTACATTGTCCCTTCCTCTGATCTCAACTGGGTCTCTGACTAAACTGACATGCATGAGTTATTTATGAGAGAATATTCAGTTATCTGAAGTTCAATAGTTACATGCATGCATGCGTTAACTAACTGAACTCACAATCAGTTCCACAAACTATTGGAACTAATCTAACTCGACTTAACTCAGTTAATTGAGCTAACTAATTACAACTCAAAGTACAACTCATCCTGATCTCCTTAATCAAGGGATAAATTCCTCAATCAAAGGGGAAACTGTTGCATGTCTTCACATAGACTTCATGTTTGATTTTCTACAACTAATTAACTCAAGATGAATTAATTAATTATTTTTCAAATAGCTGCCAAACTCAAGTTCGAATTTTAATTTTGGACTAACTAAAATTGGAATGTATCTCGAAATGCTATTTTTAGCATTTCTTTTATCGTTCCTTGTTGCTATATCCAACACTGGTATCTGAAATGCTATTTGTAGCATTTCTTGTTGCCATTTTCAACAAAACATGTTTCTAGCTTAGGGATTGACTACCTGGGGTGTTTCTTCAACTCTTGGGTGATCTGCAGTCCTTGTAGGTGTTTGTGGTTAGTAAGTCTTAGTTGTAGGCCCCACTTAATTAACTGGAACTAGGAGGTCGATTCATGTCATAGTGGCACTCCACTTCTCATTTACCCAAAGGGCTTGTAAAAGTGGGTAAATGTGGGGAGGGAGGTGTTATATATTGGTATTAGAGAAAGGTTGCAACACTGGACCTCTGGGTAAAAAACATATCGTCATACATGTTTGGCATGCAGGTATGATGGTTCATGGTTGTTATATGCATTATGGTTATATATATGTCTTCCATTCTATTGTTTTGGTTACATGCATTATAGATTCTAGTTAATCAATTTGGTCATATGCATGCACGTAGATTAGTCATGCATGATAGTTAACTTCTTGTTATATGCATTGTGGTCATATACATGATGATTATGGTCATTGTAGTTGAGTTGTTGATATTGTTATGTATCATTCTAATCTAGATTGAACTGTGCAGATGGTTATGGCTATGATATTCAAGTACGAGTCAATATATTTGTGATATTGTGTCGTACTAATTTGGATTGACTTGTGCAGATGTGTTAGCCTCCCCTAAGATATATTGAGGTATGAGTGTGATTATGTAGGATATTTGGTTTATCTAACATGGTATATTTGTAGGAGATAGAGGATTACAGATAAAGAGCAGAGTAGTGGACTACGGTTCACATGATTCCCTTTACAGGTATGACGTGAAATATACAGAATGGAAAAGTGGCATGATTATGTGATATGTTTTCAAGTATAAATGTATGAGAAATAAAAATAAATTTTTGGGAAGTCTGGTTAAACTTAGTAGAGCTTTGGAGATCCCATTTCCATAGTTGGACAATGGATATCAGGCCATTATAGTAGTTGCCTCCTTCTACCTTAGTGTGGACCATGGATAGTAAGGGGTTATGTTTACATGTTTTTTTTTTTTTTTTTTTT
>APFE030990987.1:23372-54399 GCA_000404065.3 Pinus taeda
TCTCATTTATTTATATTTTTATTAATTTACCATACCTCTTTTATAAATATGGTATTTGGCCCATAGGATTCACTTAAATAAAACCTATTCTTGAAAATGGGTGAATGGATTTACTTAAATAAAACCTATTCTTGAAAATGGGCGAATGAACGGTTGTAACTCCTAATTTCAAGGGCTAAATTTACCTTTTTTACCCTCTCCCTTAAAATAAGGTGGGCTATTTGAGGTGATTTGTAAAAATGTACTATGATACAAAATATTAGCCCACTAAAAATTTAAAACCCCTTAATTTCGCCAAAGGGCGAACATTCGCCCCTAAATTTTTTTATGTTCACGGACACTGGGTGGATGTTACATCCACTGGAAAATCTGGGTAGATCAACCCCGAAGGGAATCTTTTAAAGCCCTTCGTCCAGACTAGTAGGGCCTAACCCCAAGGGCATTGAGGAGAATTGACCTTGTGACCTCCCGATCGGTGAGGCACTTAAAAATTGGGACTCGACCAGTTGAGCTAACCCTTTGGGCTTGGTTATGTTTATAGGTTGTTTGAATGTTTGATTAATTGCATGATATGAGTATGTGTCTATAAGATTGCATGAAGGAATGATCTTGTTTTAAGACGGTTGTACTAACACAATATGTGTTGAGACAGTTGATATGCACTTGAGAGCAAGTTGGTGCTAATTGTAGTATTATGACTAATGACTATGAGTTGATTATGAGATGGTTGTTAGTCTTGGTAAAGGTTGATTTCAAATTAATAGACATGATGCCTTGATATTTGGAACATGTGACTGATATGTGTGAAGAGTGGTAGGGTAACATGCAATGTATTAGTGTGACAAGACAACAATTCATTTGTTTATATAACTAACAACTAGGTGATGTTATAGCACATAATAAGACTCAATGGTAACAAGGAAAAGGTAAAAGAAAGGAATTGGGTGAGAATTCCTTTGGCTATGTTTGGAAACCACAATCCAAATGAATGAGTGCTTTGCATGAATACAATAAGTCTTCTTAACCTTGATTTTGTCTAACCTTATGTGGATATGTGTTATATTCATGAACATGTATTTGACATGTATAACAAATGGTTTCCATTTATGGTTGGATTCATCGAGGAATTTGAGTCCCTTGAGAGATCTTGTATGTACGTGTTCAATTATAGGTCAGTGTGTTGGGTACAACAAGGTAATGTAAGCGATATATTGTTATGTTTATTTATGCATTGACAGTTGTGTGTTTATGGTAGTATGATGCATGGAATTGCATGGAAGAAGAGACTACCATGAAATATTGAAGAAGGCTTAGGTTGAGCTTTCCCTTGGAAGCATTGGGAACCCATGTGGATTGAGTCATGGTGTATGTTGAAAGTTTTGTGCTTTTGGTGCTTTTCAATTTTCTTGCACTTGATTTGTAGTTTTGTTTATGTCTGGTGAATGACCATGCCACTTTGTTTGTCGTGTCGTACTGCTATTGGTTTTTCATGGTTTTCTTCTTGTTTGTTTCTTGTTCTTGCCTTTTATGTTTTGAGGATCTTGGGAATTGGTTGAGGAAAGAGGAAAGTTAATGGAGCTCGGGGGGAGCTGAATGAAACCCAACAGGTAATATAAGACCTGGATGAAACTTGGTGCATGTATAAGGGCAGATGAAGGCATATGAAAACTAGTTAGATTGGTTGGGTCCATTGGTGTAAATGGATGGTGGTAGGACAATCATGAGAAAGGTAACCATGGAAGTTAAAGTGAATGTATTTTAGATATCTGATGCCTTGGCTATGATTGAGAATTTTTATTCTCAATGTTGTGAATGTGTTGCTTGGAAAAAGGGAGTTCTCTTAACCTTGACCTTATGAATCTTGGTAATTGTGTTGTGATTACATTTATGCTAATGACTATATATATATATGCCATTGTTTGATGGGGTCATTAGGGATCATGATTGTTTAATGCTAATGTTTATGTATATGTATATATATGTATGAATGCCATTGTTTGATAGGGTTGTCAGGGATCGTTCTTGTGGAAGAATGATTTCTTTATGTAGGTGAATGGTATGAAAATGTTCCTGGTTTATGAGGAATCAAGTGGGTAGAGTAGTCCTGACATATATATGAGGTTAGTATCATATGAATATGATTTTCTATTAATTTCTTATAATTATGCATATGTTTATGTTATTGCATGCAATGTTCAAGGATACACCAATGAAATGAAAGTAGTGTGATCTGCGACATGCTGGGACAAGCATGGAAAGTGGAAAGGCACTAGAGGCAAGGTTTCTTGGCAGAGTTAGTGTGGTCTTTGGATGTGCAAGCATTATTGTTGTGTACATGTTGTGTTGAGTAAATGTGGTACAATGTTATGTGTATTGTATAGTTGTTGTATTATGATGTGTATTCGTTGTATTGTATTGTGTGCACGTATATGTGTGTTATTGTATACCAGGTGTAGGTGTATATGTTGTGTTGTACATTGTGCATGTGTATGTATCGTACAACATGATGGGACAAGCAGGTATGGGATTGTATGGTCCCTTGTTGCTGATATTGAGGGTTGAGGTGGTTTAGTCTTTGGATGCCCTTGTTGCTAATATTGAGGGTTGAGATGGGTTAGTATCTAGATGCCCTTGTTACTGATATTAAGGGTTGAGGTGGTTTAGTCTCGGGATGCCCTCGTTACTGATATTGAGGGAGGAGGTAGTTTAGTCTCTAGATTCCCTTGTTTTCTTGAAGAGAAGAGAAGGAACTGGGTGCTTGCCAGGTTTTCCAACCGATTCAGTGTGTGTACGTGATTAATGAGAAGAGAAGGCATGGGTGCTTGCCGAGTTTGGAAACCAATTCAGTGTGTGTACAAAAAGGACAAAGAACAAAGGAAGAAGAAAAGAACCATTTGAAAGATAAGTATCAATATTTTATTTCAGTTTTAATTGTGCACATAGTCTATGATTTGATTTATGATGGTTGAATTTTGAGCTAACCGTATGTGATATGTTTATACATGATGATTTGATCAAAGACTTAATTTGACTTTGTTGTGATAGGAAGTAAACAGAATTGTAGGTGTACCTTATTGGTGAGCCATCAATGAGGTATGATTTAAATTTATTTCAAATCATTTTTAGTCTAATGGAAATTATGTGCTTGGTATGGGAAAGCAGGGAAATGCCTAGTTTGGGTGGTTGAAACTGAATACAAGAATTAACAGCAACAACAAAAGGAATTGGAACAGGCAGCAGTATTGGTAAATCATTTAGGAGCAGGGCCATTGTGGGACAATGCTACCCAATAATGTCCATTGATTTCCATGAGCATGCTATGACAGGTATCATGGTTTTGAGGCAGGGATGTGCCTTGGTTTTTGGACCTTCCGATGAGAGGAAACCTTGCCAAGGGGTGGATTGCCCAGGAAGGGGATGCTTGGTAACTTGGAAGGTGAGTAACTACATGAAAGGGGGTGTCAGGATTAACTGAAGGATTGTGTATCAGAGAAGGGAAGGTCATGGAATGAATTTGTTTTGGTCATTATCATTTCCAGGTGGAATCAGAAGCACATTGGGAGTGTACCCTGGAAAAATGAGCAGGTAACTGTTAACTGAGGGAA
Source organism: Pinus taeda (assembly GCA_000404065.3). Taxonomy (NCBI): domain Eukaryota; kingdom Viridiplantae; phylum Streptophyta; class Pinopsida; order Pinales; family Pinaceae; genus Pinus; species Pinus taeda. The sequence goes on from APFE030990987.1 coordinate 26,978, forward strand.
CATGTAGTGCAAGGATCATATCGCTGGACATTAAATGCAAGTTTGACTTTGGCAGTGGATTCTATATTTATTGGGAAGGAAGTGAATCCTGATATTACTTTGAGGGTGGAGGTGTGAGCCTCTGGATTCCCTTTTTGTTGATGTAGGAATCATATCCTTTTATATGTTGGTTAAATAAAATATGCGTATGCATATATGTGTATTTTATTGTGAATATTGTATCGAGTTGGATTTGTAAAGCTCCATGAACAATATGTTTATTTTCTAGTTGAAGCAAGTGTGCATAAGTATATATGGTTGTTATTGTAAATACCATAATGTGTTGTGTTATAAAGCTCTAGTAAGCGGTATGTTTGTCATATTGGTCATGGTTTTCAGTAGTTTTTTGTATTGTAATTACTGCATTGAGTTGGGTTATAAATCTCCATAGGCAGTATGTTTTGTTTTCAGCGGTTTGTTGGTCATAGGTGTCATAGAACACCGTGGACGGTGTTTCCCCAAGGAGGAGGGGTTTGTAACAACCTCGGGTTAAGTTTCCATGTAAATAAAAATATTAAGAAGGTTATGGGACACATATTCCAAGCTAAATGGCGAGGAAAACATCACATTGGGGGTCACTTTCGGTTTATTATGGCTATGGAAGTTGGTAAAGGCATTAGCGAAGACAAAGAGGCAATAATTGGCATTTATTTATGAAAATAAAGGAAAATAGGAGAAAAGGAAGGTGAAGGGAAACAAATATGTGTGCAAGGCAAATTAGAGGAAAAATGAAGGAAAATTAAGAAAATAGAGGCATCAATGATAAAAAGGCACTTGAGAATAAGTTGACGAATTTTGCCGATCTTTGGAGCATGTGTAGCAAAGGAAAGAGGTTAAGAACTTGGACAAGCATGCAAGCAAGCAAAGGAAGGAAACGAATAAGCAAGGAAAGTAAGAAAAGCAAGGAAAGCAAGGAGAAGGTTGGATCAACAACTTCAACAAGAGGATTTTGCAGGTAGCAGATTGCATGTGTGATTTCCTGGATGAGGTGTGAATGCATGGTACATGCATTTGTTTATTTTGTTCATTTTCTATCATTGGCATAGGTTTTGTCAGGTTTGATAGTGGTTTCATCCTTGCCTTGCCATTTTCAGGATAACTATGGTGTTATGGGATTCATTTCTTGGTTAAGCTTTGGAGTGCCGAAATAGTTTAGAATTGAGTGAGGTGGTCTTAGGAAAATTCCCAAGGGTTGGGGGCGGAGATGGTTTTATATGATAATCCCTTGACAGGTGGGTGGAGATAGGAAAATTCCTCAAGGTATGGTGAATGAATTATGAGGCATCTAAGCTTGTTTTGGCTTCGTGATCTCTTGACTGGTTTTGGCGAGATTGCGATCATTTAAGGGTGGAGGTGGTTTAACCTCTAGATTCCCTTTCATGCTTGGAATATGGCACGAGGTTGATTGGCTGAAAGAAAGATTTGGTTCATCTCAATCTATGGTCATTGGCTGAAAGAAAGATTTGGTTCATCTCAATCTATGGTCAAGTGGCACGTGGAAGTCCCTGACTTGGTTGGCTTTTCCATAAGTAATAAAGAGTTATTGTTCTATTGTAATCTATAATAATTTATACTTGATATTATGTGGATTTGATGGTTGTTCTATCATGGTTACTATTCTGATTATATGTTGGTTATAAACATAGTTCTATAACATGTTCTTATTATGGCTCTTATTATGCTTTGATTAGTTTATGGATGCATGGGCTAACAAGTGTTGTTGCAGCTACTTGAGAGGGCATTAGACCTTCTCGATGATTCACAACTAAAGAACATAAATTTACACTCAGATATACATTCATGACCTGTAGCTTACATGTCTACCATGTATTTGACAAAATGCCTAGTATGTTATGGTCTGTCTAGTTCAAGTTTATGACTCAAGTTTGTATGTTTATCCTTGTCATAATTTCATTCATCATTTTTAGAAGTTATAGGCAGTTTGGGGCAGTGGTTTGGAGGCTGATTTGGAAAGGTGGCTCATATCTTGGGACCACACCCTATGAACTATAGATTTTAGGCTATAACCACACTCAAGTAGTGTTGTGCATGCAGTTGGAGGTCTATAACGGCACCCTAGTCTTGTCATGCATCTGGTTGGGGCTCTAGGTCAGTGAAACAAGGTTCTAGCTTAGGGATTGACCACTCAGAGTGTTTCTTCAGTGCGTGGGTGATCTGCAGTCCCTGTAGGATGTAAGTTTGTACTCAATAAATCTCAATTGTAGGCCCAACTTCCTTTACTGGAACTAGGAGGTCAGATCATGCCATAGTGGCACTTCGTTCACATTTACCAGAGGGCTTGTAAAAGCGGGTAAATGTGGGGAGGGAGGTGTTACAAAACCTTATTTTAATAAACCATTAGAATGTTCATTTCATACTTTGTAGATATGACAAAATAAATGGAGACACAATTTATTCTTATAATCGAAATCTCATTATAAGTAGGACAAAAAAGAAAGTTTTCACATGGATAAGAACCATCCATCCACTTAAAAAACATTTGAGAATACCTAAAAACTTTAATTTTGTTAGAAACATTTTCAAAATATAACATAAGAGTGAGCTTCAAAGCCATAAGTTCTACAAAACTTAGATCCCATGCCCGTACCATCTTTGAATTTAAACCAATGAGAATCTGACAATGCCTTGGCACCTATACTCCACAAACCTATGGAGCCCCTTAAGTTGCTTCGTCTGAGAACCAAACTTTTATATAACCTCAAACTCAATTTTCCTACTAGGCTTTTCAACTCTAAATTTTATAAAATTGTTGAGAAAGTTCACTATGCATAGCACATTGAATACGAAGAATAAACTTGTCATCAAATACACTGGAATTCCAAGGAAATCCAGTACACCATGTAATTATTAACTAAACTAATTTGACACTCTTCATAGCCACATTCCCATCCTATCTGCCAATACATTATCCATAAAATTACTACTCCATACATCTGTTAAGCCCATGGAATGTTATATATCCTTGCAATAATGAATAGTGTACGAAGTTCATGAAATAAGTAAACATAGAATTGATTCATCATTTACCTTACGTTAAGAGCATCGACCATACTCACTCGTGTTCCTTTTTTTTACAAATTATCCCATGTAAAGAGCTAAAAATATATAAATATGATATTTTACAAGGCATTGAATCTTCTTCCATCGTGAAACTAAATCTTGATTAACAACACCTTCACATGGTACCTCGTTGACAAGATGTAGAGAATAAGAACTCATGATTGGATTTGTTGACCGAATCAATTCATATTATTCTTATTTGATCCTTGCATGACTAGACCTGAGAATTGAAATATACCTCTTCCACAACACAACATCATCACATTTAAGAGTTATTTGAGTTTCTAACTTCGATTCTTGTCTGCAAATAATTATGAGGTCAACATCATCATTCATTAGAAATAGTAAATAATATATTTTCCCTATGGGTTTTAATGAGATCCTTTGGAAACCTATAATTTTCATCATAAATAACCTAATGATATTCTCCAAGCCTTATCCCATGACCATCCCCAACCTTTCACACCAACCACTCTCTGATTAAAGAAAAACTTCACTTATTTCCTTCCAAATGATTGAAGCACATGGAAAGAGTTGACTCAGGATCTTAACCAATCTCCAACTAAAGTAGGATCAATATACCTCTATATGAGCACCTCATACCATAATCATTTGCTTGAAATTAAACTCCAAACACTTTTTTCGTAAAGGGCTATTGCAAATTGATAAATATTTTTTTAATCCCCACCTTCCCATCTCCTTTTGAGTTGTTATTATTTTCCATTTAACTAAGGGTATGCCCCTCATTTCCATATTCCTAAACAAGTTGATATGTAGCTTATTCTCCTTAACTTATCTATGACCCCTTTTCAAATAAAAGCTATTGACATCCAATACATAGGAATAAATTTGTTACATATTTATCAATATTAGTCTCCATGAGAAAGTCAACAATCACACTATATAGAGAGTCTCTTCTCCACCTTAACATTTAACCAGTCACAATCCTTTTCCCCATAGTAATTTGGCTTTATGAAAAAACCTAGATATTTCAAGACACATTAGAGCTTAATTTATTGAATTGGAAACAACTTTGTAAAGAAATGAATATCCTCATCATTTACACTTCAAAATGAAATAGTAGATTGCCAAAGATCTACCCTCAACCTTTTTGTTATACAATCCAAATCAAAAGTTTCCTTAAGTTTAAGAGCATCCCTCCCAAGACATTAGAAAATAGCAGAATACCATTTACAAATAACAAATGCGACGAAGACACCAATATTCCTAGATTTGTGTGCTTTAGAGAGCCTTAAATTTGTGATTTTATCAATTATTTGTAAATTATCATGGATATTCCACTAGAATAGTTCATCACAATTGTTATGAAAAAAATACTAAAATGTATACTATGCGCATTAACTTTTCCTTAGATTTTAGATTATTTAGTTAGTTGATTTTATACTTAATTAAATTAAATAACTAAAATTTGAAAAATATAGAACAGAAATAAATACATACCATCCACAATAGAGTTAAACATTCCCTAGGAAACCCTTATGAGAGTAAACTTGGCTAGAAGGTGAGGTTGCTGTGCTCTCCTTTTCTCTAGTGTGAAAATGTGCAAGTACAAAGGAAGAGGTACTCCCTATGGAGTTACTTGAGATCTATGGCCTATAAGGGTGCTACAAAAATTTAACCTCCTTCATTCTTCTCTCTAATTTCCCACTCCTATTTTCTCTACTAACCTATGGAATAAGATACAAGAAAAGGAAACCCTACTCTTCCTAGTAGCCAAGTATTTAACATAGCCAAATAACCAACTAGGGGTAAAATTTGGCCCCCTCAACTCTCAACTAGAGTTATGATTTTGGACCTTCTAGAGTCTTCTTGAAAGTCTACACATGGCTAGTCCCATATACATCAATAAGGAGGCTAACATGGCATTCACTTGTACCATGGTGGTTAACATGATGGACACAATTCTTACACTTTTTGAATTGTCCTTGAGTATAGATCAATTTCCCAGGGCCCTATACCAAAATACGAGAGTTTTGAACCCAAAAATTCCATTTAATGCCTCAAAATGGCTCCAAAAGGTTTTAGACCCACTTCTCCAAATTGGGACCCATCATTAAAATGACCTTGCAAGCTTATTGCTCCAATTTTTTTTCACTCTAAAAGCATCAATATAGACGAAAAAAATATGATAATCCAATTCATATCAATAAAAGCCTAACTAATACCTTTAGTAATTATAAGAAATAGTAAGGGTGATAGTGGACATCCCTGCACTCAGACCAATTTATCAAAATGGAAAAAGAAAATGTAGAAATAAAAATCATAACTCAATTTACAAAGTGCACACAAAATCCAAAATGTATCAACATTAGCCTCATATATTACCAACTAACCTTGTCATAAGTTTTTGATAGACCTATTTTTACCTCCATATTTGACATATTTTTGGTTTTTATGGAGTGTAGGACTTCTTATGCTTCCCCAATTTCCACATGAATCTATCTACTTAATAAAAATTCAAATTGGCCATGATAAATTAAATCTAATAATAATACTTCAGCCCCAAAGCTATACTATTGATTCGTAAACTGTCGTAGATACCCCATTAGATGATTCATCACAATAAATCTGATAAATTATACTTTAAAATATGAAATCTACACTATTAGTGTTTATTTCTCTTTAGATTTATGGATCTACAAATTAGTGTTTATTGTGTATGCATGCAAATTAACTCTTGAAAAAATTAGAGAACAATGAAATAAAAACACACGAACCACATTTGACATAAGATATACCCTAGGAAACCCTTTGGAGAGAACCCAGACAGAAGATGAGGGCGCTCTACTCTCTTTCTTTGAATAGAAAATGGTCGTGGATACAAAGAAGTATGATATGTGGCCCATCCTATCTCTATGCTCTCTCCCTATCCCTCTTAGCTACTTTTCTCATATATGGAAGAAGATACACTAAAAAAGAATGGAGCCCTTTTTCCTCCTAGTGGCCCGGTTATAACACAACTTGATAGCCTACTAGTGTCTAGGTTTGACTCCTTCATCTCTTAATGAAAGTTACAATATTGAATCTTCTAGAGTTTTTTTCATCATAATCACGTGGCTAGCCCCTTTTCCATGAGTTATGGGGGCTGATGTGGCATCCTCTTTAATTATGGTGGCCAAAACAAGACGGTCAACTTCTGAGTGGCATAACTTTTTCATACAGACTCTAATTGAGGTGATTCTTGCACCATTGTTAAGGTCTTTGTGTGTAGAATAGGGATAAAAATGTGTGGCACTAAAGGAGAAAAGTTTTACCCCCCAAAAAATGTCATTTGATGCTTCAACATGATTTGAGAATGTTTCAGGCCCCAATTTATTAAGCTGATTCCCACCGATAAAAAATGGTCTGGTGAGTTGATTCCTCCACTTTTTTCACTCTTAAAATATCAAGATGGATGAAAAACGATATCATGATCCAATCTAGATCAAATATTTACAGTAATTTTATAGATGCAGTTACATAATGGAATATATCTAAATTGTTCAAAAGGTGTGAGATTGTCTATCTTTAATATAAGAATAATAAATGTTGCATCAAAGGATACCAACATTCTTGCATTGGGTCTAGGTTAATCTATAACCCTCATGCTATTTTAATTAATTATCTCATAAAAATCTTGTAAAGAATTCCATCATTCACCCTTAACGACTTGGACTCTTGTCCTTTTTGAAACTATGAAGAACCTCTTCCAACTCAACTTTTGACACTTCTCACGTTGGCCTCCCATTATACCCATTGGTTACAAAAATAGGGAAGTAAGATTTCATTTCACTAATCTTAGGCATAATAAACCTAATATCTTATTTATAAATCTCAGCAAAGTTCTCCACCGTTGTTTTTGCAATGTCCTCAAACCTTCTAACTATATTCCATTATTCCTCTTGACCTTCTAGATCATATTAGCATTTTTTTTTCGTATTGATGAAAATACTTAAGTAAGCCAAGTATATCTACTTTTAACCTTTAACTTGTCTCTCTATCTTGTAACAACTCTTCCCATACTCCAACCTACTAAATTCCACCTTGAATTATTTTGTTGGAAAGCCTACCAAATCCTACTTATACAAATTATCCCAGTGATCCTCCAACTCTTTTAACTTCATGTCATCTTCTAGATTTTTTGCATGAGCCCAAGATACAATAACATGCTTTGTTTTCTTTAGATTTTCTCAAATTCAATTGAAGTTCATGGTCTTCTATACCGATCAAAAGGAGACCAATTCATCTTTATTAATCTAACGAAACATTCATCTTCTACATGATAGGGGTTAAAATACTAGGTAGTTCCTTTCCAACTTTGACCATTTCCAAAAAATATTGGAAAGTAGTCTGTTACACAATATTTTGTCACACCTCTTGAACTTCCCTATGTCACACCCCAAAGTACCAAAACCTTGAAAAATATGCAGGGTATCCATCTTGATATGCAGTCCAGATCCTCCCTAAAGAACTAATGAAAAGTTGCTTTGAGCCTTTCCTGAGAAAAATGAGCTCAAAACCCTAATTTATGGGTCAACGCGATTATGACACTGCCCTCTCGTGTTGATGGCAGGTTGCACCATATGAGCCTCGCTTTGCCAGCGCGAATTTTTCCTAGATACTCACACTAAAACCTAAAAGGCAAGTTTTCCCAAAGTGGAGGTGAAGCTCCATGATCTAGAGGCTTCTAGAACGAGAAGATGGATGATGTTCGTTGTGGATGTGGTCAAATTCTCCGAATATTACCCTTTGATCTTATCCCTATGAACTTCCTCCTTGAGATGAGGACCTTCCCCTATCTTTGGTGAGATCCTAACTCCCTCTCCCTACCTATAAATTCATCCCCCTCCATTCCCAAATGGTTGGTCTCTGAGAAGGAGTGCTTGGAGAGCTTGATCTTGGACTTGGACATTCACTCAAGGAGGGCTACTAACATTAAGGCCTGGGTTGTATGCTTCCTCTTTTGTTTATTAATATATACAACTATTGGTTCACTTTCCTTAAATTCTTGTGTTAATGCTCCATTTATCTTAATGCTATTTAATCTATAAAGTGGATTACATTTGATTATGCTTGTTACACTTTTATGATTTTTCGTGTCTTTGGCCTCTTGTTCAGGTATTCAAATGCTATGAGCAGTAAGGACTGAGCCTGAGGAGCAAGTGATCAATATATTCAACAAAGGAGTGCATTACATTAGAGCAAGGTAGGTCTCCTTCCTCTTCTTTTATTTCGATTGTAATCTAGGAAAGTGTCTTGTAGATTGTCTCGTTTGTTGCTAGAACGACTCATTGGGCTAGAGGGATCATCTCTGTTCGTAGAGAGGATTTACCTACTCAAAAAAATGGTGACTCTACTAGGGAAGCTATAACTTTTCCATCCATTTCTTCGATCTGATCCTATGATTGGTTTGACCAACCATTGATTTCTCGGCTTGTGTGCATTGTTGTAGGCTTATACAGTCACTAGTTTTTGCTTGAGAGTGTTGAGTTTGGTTTGATTTTTGAAACTTTTTGTTTTTTCCTTCTTTTCCTCGCCCAATGCATTTTCTAGTTTTACAGAAGCGCTGCCAACGCTGGTTTTGGATTAACAGTCACTCTGCTTTGCCTTGCAACACTACTTTGCGTTTCACAGGCGCACTGATCCCAAAGGCTAGAAAAAAGTAGGGTTTCTTATCATTTTCAGTGTGTCTCAACCTCTGTAAGTGTTTTTCCAGTGTGATCTCATTGTGTTTGCCTTGATTTTCGTCCTTTAATGGTTGCAATTATCTCTTTCTTCTGTTGGTGTGTGATTGAAGTTAGATTGTCTTGTAGGGTTTCTAGGTCTAGGTTACCCTTTACTCATCACTTGGCTTGTCTTTGTGAGATAGATTATCTCCATTTAGGAGTTTTACTGCGAGTAGGACACCATTTTCAATTTGTTTTCGGTTCATATTTGCGAAGTTGTTTTTATTAGTATTGGATCATATTTGTACTTTGAAAATTACTTTTGCTCCATTTTCAAATGTAGATTACAAATGTTTTCTTTGGTGAAATTGAAAGTATATTCTTGTTTTGATTTCGTTGTTTCAAAAATAAAAGTGAAAGTATCTCTTAATTAAAGTATTTTGAAATGATATTTATTTTATTTGAAACCAAACAAAAAGAACAAAGATATTAGTGCATCTTGGTGAAACAAAGTGATTTTGTTTCTCATAAGATTGCATATTGGCATTGCATTCATTAGTGAAAGTGAAAGAGTAGTTTTCATGTTTTACATCTTGCATTCAAAAAGTTAGGGAGATATGTTTTGATGCATTTTGCTTGATTGATGCATTGTTTGGTTGTATCTCTTCCGTCATTAGTTTAGCTTTCATCGAATGAAAAGCTTTCATTTTTCTCATTTAGTTGCATCATAGGAATTCAAGTGACATCGTTGAGCCATAAAATTGAAACCTAATTCAAGATAAACTTAAAATTTACATCAATTAACCTAAGGAGCATTTGTAACCTAATGCAAATATCTAGAGGTCTAGGTTAGAGACGTGTTTTAGCGTCTTTGAACATAACAATTGTCGTTAACTACCTGCATTGTATCTCAGGGGTGAAATCTTGTTCCAGTGCAGAAGTATATCGAAGGTTATCCAGTACTTTCGGGTATATCAGAGGAACTTTAGTATGGTAAGTATATCAGAATGCTCTCACCGAACGGTTATGCATTAGACAATGCTAACACAAAATTGTGCTCCCCATACCATCAAGTATATATTGGGAGACCCCATTAGGTTTCTATCTTTTAACCACCAGTAACTAAGTTAGCCACCTTGTAGATGTGATACAGCGAACACAACATTCAGGGAGATTGGCCATCGTAAGTTAAGTCGTTAGTTTCGACTAAGGTGTATATTTTTGTTCACAGATACTTGGTAAACCCTCTTGCCTAGCTTACCCCTCTTTTATTTTGTTTTGTTAACTTCTAAAATCAATTAATTGACCGTGGAAAAAACATCCTTCCTGTGGAAATTATCCTTAATAGATCTTAGGTTGATACTAATGGTAACATTTCCCAAGTCTACCAACCAAGGTAACCCCCCTGATGGGAATCCTAGTCCTTTTCCTTCTTTTGGAAATGTTGGTGCTCCCTATATGGAAATGTTGTCCCTTCCTGGTTTTACCATTGGTTTACCAGTTTGGTTGTTTCCAGCCTCGGTGATTTCGAGTGTCCAAAGTGCTTTTCAACCGAGTCCTCCTCCACCTAAACGACATCAACCTCATGTTGATCCTAAATTTGACCCCTCACCTTCTTCACCTATTTATTCAACTCGTTCTTCCTCTTCACATGGTGAAAGTTTAGATTCTAGTAATCGGGAAGCTAAGAAGAAAAATAAGAGGATGAAGAAGAATAAGCCAAATAAGCAAGGGGTAAACCAAGCAGCCATTGCTACAGATTCAACTGATGTAGAAAAATCTTCCAATCAACCTCAAAACAAAAAGTAAAATTCCCTTGCATATTTTGTAAGGGTGACCACCTTCTTCGAAATTGTCCTGGTATTCGCAAGGTCTTAGAAGCATGGTCCATAGGTTTGTGTCTAACTTTTTCATCAACCACTAGAGTTCATGCTGGTGACAAACCCTCAACTAGTAACAGTAAAGCCCATGGGAAAAAGGGAAAATTCAAATTTCCTTGTAAGTTGTGTGAAGGTAATCATCCCATTCACTTTTGTCCTCTTATGGATGAAGCTTCCAAAGAGTTGGAAAACCTTACAACTTCTCAACCTCATCTTCCGGCCGGATATCAGAAGCTTTCCCCTTATCCCCCACTAGTTGATCCAATAATTGATCAAAAGTAATATTTGGTCAACCCCACTCTCTCTGAAATTAAGTCTTGTGAATCCTTTCTCGACCAACCATTGGTTGAGAAAATGGTAGCCTTGCATCCACCTTCAGTTAACCGTACCTTTCCGGTAGAGAGTGAACCTCGTACTGCTCAGGTTCTTCTAGTTTCTTCAGTTTCGAATGAACTGGAGGGAAATCCTCCCTTTCCCGAGGTGCATGAGAGAAATTCTCCCATTCCCATAGAGAAAGAGGGCAGATCTCACGTTCCTATGACACCCCCTCCGAGTAGTTTAGTCACTTATTTTGATTGGATTCAACTGGCAGGATACTGTCTTCCGTCTTATGTGCCTTTCTAGATTATAGTACATGCTTACCATATGGACGTATTGAGCACATTCATAGATGAGGGTGCATCTGTTAGCATTCTGTCCTCAAATTCTTGGCAAGCTTTAGGTCCTCCTCAGCTTGTCCCCATCACCCATAATATTTTAGCTTTTAACAGAGGAACCAGTTAATCGTTAGGAATCCTTCCTAAGTTACCCATTACTTTGGGAGGAAAGGCTGTCTATATAGACGTGATGGTTGTCCAAGGTCCACTGGATTTTAATCTACTCCTTGACTGTGACTATGTTTATGTCATGAGAGCTCTTGTTTCTTCTCTCTTTCGAGTGATGTGTTTCCCGCATGAAGGAAGCATTGTGATCATTGATCAACTTACATTCATTGGTCCTGAATCAACTCCCAATCAAACCATCATCCCTAAGTGGTTTTTATTTTCAAGCGATATCACCTTCGCCGCAGGTTAATTATGTGGCCACATGTTCCATGCTCACCTCTATTGATGATTTAGTAGGTGATGTACTACGCCATATACTGGGGGCATTGGAGCCCAATTTTTCATTTGGATCCCTAGTCATGTATCCCTTCTAGAGTGTAGTTTTCCCGTCTGATGAGAACCTCTTGGAGATCCATGCCCTCTTTTGGGTTGTGATCAAGAGTTTGGAGCATAGTTCCATGTCTTATTTCAAGCTCGTTAAAAATGAAACAAGGGTCATAGTTCTTTTGCTATGTCGACCTCATTAAAAAATGAAATGGGTTCCCATCGGGATAGTTCTTTTACTATGTCAACCTCGTTAATAAATGAAATATGTGCTATGAGGATAGTTCTTTTACTATGTCAAATTCGTTCAAAAATGAAATATCTTATGAGCATGGTTCCTTGTGTCAATCTCGGTAAAAATGAAACAAAATGTCATAAGCATGGTTATTTTCATGTGTAAATCTCGTTAAAAAATGAAACAAATCCCCTTCCAATTCGAGTCTTTGATTAGATATCGTAAAATCCAAGTCGAGGCTTTCACTTGATCTCATAAGTAAACCTTGATTCCATATGCTTGTTAGTAACTAGTAATATAATTAGGTATATGAAATGAGGTTTGGGGGGCATGTACCTCAAATTGAGTCATTATGTTGGGGGCATGCAGACTTATCTCAAGCATAGTTTATCTTTGTTTCGATATTGTGTAAAAATAAAACCAAATCTAAGCATAGTTTGTTTCCGTTTCAAGCTTGTGTAAAAATGAAACCAGATCCAAGCATAGTTTGTTCTTATGTTTCAAGATTGTGAAAAAATGAAACCATCCTTAAGTATACTCAAGAATACTTTCCCATGTTTCAATCTTGCGTAAAAATGAAACCATTTCCCTTTTTTGATTGTCGTTTTATCAACTTGTTTTTGCTAGATGAGATTTGGTTTTTTCATTCCATTGTCACCATCTCTTTGGCCGATCATACGTTTTCACTTGGTTGTTTTAGCCTTGCCCGAGGAACATCTGCGATGGGTGGTCTTCTTATCCAGCCTCTCGACCCTTACATGTTTTGAGCATTTCCATCATGACCGGAACCAATTGCTATCCTTTTATACCACTCATTCTTCTAGGCGGAGTCATCTTTAAGCTCTTTTCCGACTCTTAAAAAATGAAAAGATCATCAAGTACTTTTGTTTTTGAACTCATTAAATTAAATGAATTAACGTCATCTCAGTATATGTTTACCCCTTTTTCAGGTTGGGATTGACTATTTACAAAAAAGGAACACCTTGATTGATTTGGTCAAGAGGTTCTCTCAAATATTGTTTTCTACCTTTTCGGGTTCGAGAGACAAATTATGAAAAGGGACTTGAGGGAGTTTTCTTTTTCGTCTCTTTTTCAAACTTTCTAAATATGAAAAAGACACCAAGCTACTCTTCCGTCGAACTCATAAAAATTAAACGACGAAAGACTTGTCACCATGACGAGACCAAGTTTCTCCTTCCTAGGACTCGTAAAAATTACTAGGATGGATTCGTTCGAAGAATGAACTTATATGGCAAGCATATGCTATGCCCTTCAAACTTGTGATTAAAAATAATTGGGGTACTCACTAGAAATAGTGGGGAAAAATTGAAAGTGAAACATCTCTTGTATAGGCAGCATGTCGCTCTTGAACATGACACTCATCTATTTCTCGTGTCGGGTTTGGGATATCCTCACTCAGTCACTTGTCCTTCTGGGTTTTGATGATCCATTTTACCTCTCATTTGAATATTCCACTTCATTGTCATGACCCTTGGTCCTATGTTCAGTCAAATGCTACCACACTCCGAAGTCGTGTCGCTGATATGTTCAAGAGAAGTCCTATTTGTAGTTTACTACCTATACATTGTCTGACCTTTTACGACAATCCTCGAACATACTTTTTTATTCCACTTTATTCCTTGTTTCGCGTCGATGATGAGGGAATCATTATGGCCCTCCTTCGATAGGTCATTTCCTGTTGACTTTAGCTCATTATCTAGGAAGATGACTTAGAAACTCCCTTTCAGTACCTTAGTGCTTGCATGCCTTAATGACAAGTTCTTCACATTCGACAATAGCTTTTCATCATTGGCCTTTGATTAGATGATTCCACGAGTGTTTGACTTCAACTTAATTTTCACATTCACGGATTGTAACGTCTTACCTTGAGAGCCATTGCCATTATTAGTGGTTTCTCTCGTGCCTGTTAATGGTTCACATCATTGGACGGTAATCAAGTGGTTTTCTAGCATGTTTGACTTCGACACATTCATTTGCATGTTAGAATTCATACTTTGATCGGGTTGGGATGGAGCACAAGACCCTGGGTTTTGTCTGATATAACTCAGGCTGCGTGGAGTTATGTATTATTCATGATTGTATACATGTTTCCTCTATATGGATGGTTGTGACCATACCGTGGGACCTTATATCTATGATGATTATCCTTCTATATTGGGTGGTTGCATCCATACCATGGATCTTAAACTTCCAGATGATCCTTTTCATTCAGATGGTTGTGCCCATACCATGGATCTTTTCACCTAGTCGTTTCTATCCAGATCGCTGCATCCATGCCATGGATTCATGTTTTGATATATATGACAGAGGTATCAAATATGTATATGTACATACGTCCTTGGTTTGCAAGTCTCCTGATAGTGTTTGTTCTAGTCCTTGCACTAGCTCGTAAAGCATCTCAACCATCACTCCTTGTTCTACCTTCATGCTTTAGGGGGCATCTGTTACACAATATTTTGTCTCACCTCCCACACTTACTTGTGTCATACCCCAAAGTGCCAAAACCTTGACAAATATGCAGTGTACCCATCCTGATATGTAGTCCAGATCCTCCTCGAAGAAATAATGAAAAGTGCCTTTAGCATTTCTTGAGAAAAATGAGCTCAAAACCCTAATTTCTGGATCAGTGCAACTGTGACACTGCCCTCTTGTGCTGATGGTAGGTTGCATCATATGAGCCTCATGCTGCCAGTGCGACTTTTTCCTGGATACTCGTGCTGGACCCTAAAGGGCAAGTTTTCCCAAAGTGGAGGAGAATCTTCGTGATCTAGAGGCTTCCAGAATGATGGGTTGGATGATGTTCGTTGTGGATGTGGTCAAATTCTCCCAATATTACCCTTTGATCTTATCCCTATGAGTTTCCTCCTTGAGATGAGGACCTTCCCTTATATTTGTTGAGATCCTAACTCCCTCTCCCTGCCTATAAATTCATCCCCCTCCATTCCCAAATTGTTGTTCTCTGATTATTTACACCCTTATGTGGAGATAGTGCCTACATGTTATTCACTTTGGCTTGGAGAGCTTGAACTTAGACTTGGACATTAACTCAAGGAGGGCTACTAACATCAAGGCCTAGGTTGTATACTACCTCTTTTATTTATTAATATATACAATTGCTGGTTCACTTTCCATAAATGCTTATGTCAATGCTTCATTTATCTTAATGCTCCTTGGTCTGTTAAGTGGATTACATTTGATTTTGCTTGTTTCACTTTTATGGTTTTTTGTGTCTTTGGCCTCTTGTGGAGGTATTCAAACACTATGAGTAGTAAGGACTGATCTTGAGGAGAAAGTGATCAAGATCTTCAAAAAATGAGTACATTATAACATCAGAGCGAGGTAGGTCTCCTTCCTATTCTCTTATTTCATTTGTAATCTAGGAAAGTGTCTTGTAGATTGTCTCGTTTGTTGCTAGACCCACTCATTGGGCTAGAGGGATCATCTTTGTCCGCAGAGAGGATTTACCTACTCAACATGGTCAAATTATCCACTAGACTCTACCCATTATTAGATCTTTAATTGACCATTTACACACCCTTATGACTAAATAAATCTATATGACATTTTTTCAAACTTATCTTCATCCACTCCCTTATTCCTCCAAGTTTGTAGGTTTTAACCTTGTACAGAAATTACCTGCAAACAAATTAATAAAACAAAAAAATATACAATGGTGAGAACATAAAATATACAAAGGGTTTTTCACGTGGAACCCAAACTTGGAAAACTAGATTGATTTGTTGTCATTATATTGCTTTCAATGTTACAATACATTATATACATGTTGAAGCATTCATAAACCCCAATCCATTAACCTTGGATTAGAATATAATCATAGTTTCCTTGACCGGATCTACAAAATACCATGGAAAAAAACCATCATGCTCAAAATCATGTGCAAAAACCATGGGTGGGTCCGCATATAAGAAAAAAAAAATCTAGGGGCACTGCCCCAGGTGGGGGGGGTTAACGCCCCCTTACGAGCTCCCCTTGCACCTGATGCAACGTAACATGTCTGCAACTAGTCGTGGAGAGAATATAACATATACCCAACAAAGTTGGAATTAAGTGGATCTAAATCTAATAAATCATGCCCTTCCAATATTTGAATGGAAAAAATAAGTTCAATGATGTAGTTGAGTTGAAACACCCCATATTTTATCTCTTCCCAAAGAGAACCTTAGATTACTTCCAAGTATAATATTCCTTTATTTCAAAACATCCATATTGAAAATATTTTCCCAAAAATCCACCTTTTCATTATATGACTTGTAGATGCTTAGGATTTTTATCTCATTGCTCAACTCTTGGGAGAAAAGAATAGTGCCTAAACCTAAGGCACGAGACAAGGAATTAGACTTGTTACTGATTTTATTAGAAGGGTTTCTATGGTCCATGAAACCTACTTAGATTGTCACACATATGGTAAGGGCCCACTGTTACCTTGGCTTGAACCCTTGCTCTTTAGGGCCAACGTCCCCATAAAAGGCCAAGTAAGGATTCCAAATTGATACCCCAACCAACTCCAAATAATACTAGTGCCTTAAATAAGGTCAAAAAGAGGTGGAGGATTTCATTCTGAAAGTTGTCTTACTATTTTTTCTGTATATATATGCAGTAGAAAACTAAAATAGCAAGAACACTATACCAACTGATCCTAAGTGTAACACATAAGTATTAGAAAATTATGTAGAGAAATGATCCTAACTAGTAATGATGTTCTTATTCAATTCAGATTGCTAGTTAAGGGGTTTTCAAAGGAAATTAGCTTGTCGTCCTATTCAATCAAACTGTGAAAATTGCAGTAAGCAATAGGGAAAGCAACCTATTTCATTCAATTTAACCATCCAATGAGTAAAAAATCACTCCTAGATCATAGATATAGGGGTGTGAAGTTTAGAGGATGAGTAATGAGCCTTATGAGGCCATTTCCAACCTATTCTTGCTCAAAATAATAGTTTCTAGTAGCTTGTATGATCCAGGTGGATATTGGTGGCCACCTGCCAAGTCCACCTGGACCCCCACCATTGTCTTTCTCAGCATTTTCAGTTTCCTTAATTGTAGCACAACTTACTATTTTTAGTAGTTTTTCGGGTCCTGAACTTCCGGAGCCGTTTTGAGGCCCTAAACAACATTTTTTGGGGAATCCGGGGCAACACGGGTCCATGGACCCGTGTTGCCCGTTCCAACAATGATAGTGCTCGAATAGATCTTTCTAATGAGCTATTGTACGCGTCAAACGGAGATCATATGCTAAAGTTACGACCGCGGGAAGTTGATGTACAACTTACCCCCAAACGGGGCCCACAGTTTGGCGTTTCATCTCCTAGGGTTAGGTTTTGGAATGTGAAGGGTTTTTCATTGTTTCTCAACAATAAATAGGCCTTCGAGCCTCATTGTGACACAGTTCAGAGTCATGTAGCCATCACATCTCTTCTCAGAGATAAGCTACCATCGCCCTAGCTAGTTTATTTCCATTTCTGATTGTAAGCATGTTTCAGTATTTTCCATTAATGAAATGAAGTATTATTTCCGCTGCATCTTTGTGTATATGGTTATCTCTGTAATTTGTTGCGTTCCTGTTTAAATCTGAATCAACAGTGTATGTGAAAATATGACCCAACAAGATTTTACAATCTAAAGTGGAATCGATGAATTCAATATAAATCAAGCTCGTCTTACCAATAAAAATGATGGGGTCGTTACGATATAAACCAAGGGGATGCAAGGGGTGAATTTCCCAAACATGAAGAGTGATAGCGGATGGTGATAGGCCAGGTGAACAAAGTTTCTTCTAGACACTAGTGGACATCACATAAGTGGAGGCACCTTCATCTATAATACAACATTGAAAAGCGACACTTTTTATGGAGACTAGCATCTGAAAGGCAACATATGAAGGTAGGGGGGGGATGTTCTGCTTTATCAACATCAAAGACAACCAAATGATCATTAAAAGGATGCACAATTCCCAAAGCATACAATAGATATTTCCTTTGGGATGGAAACATCTTGAGGACTTGCAACATTGACATGGCACCATGAGACTGTGCCAAGTTGTCTACTATGTTATATGTATGGGTAGCTTTAGAAGAAGCAACATTTCAATGTAATGGAACTTTGGCAACCTTAGGGTGAACCTCTACCTTATGTGGAGGGATTTGTAAGGTACCATTTGGTGATGATAGGGTCTCAGTGGAACTTTTGGGTTGGGAATCAGTCACTGACTTATCAAGACGATTTTTGTACAGGCATGAATGAGTATGGAAGTTGATTTCTTCAGAATCCATCATGAGAATTTGGTAACTATTAGTGTCAAATTGTGAAGGTTGAGAAGCTAAAGGATTTTGTCTAGGATGGGTAGCCACATATCCTTAATGAGGGAATCTATTAGTAAGCACATATGGTAGTGAAGAAGAAGGATGTGGAAGAGGTGGAGCCATAGGATGAGGTCCTTTGGAGGTAACTGCTTGAGCTTCCCATGCTTGACACATATGAGGTAACATGGGACATTCATTAGTATAATGGCTAAAAACTTTGCAACAAGCATAAGGTTTATTAGCTCTAAGAGCCTTATTTTTCTTGGGATGTTTACCCTATTTCTAAGTTGTGGAATTATGTTAGTTAACCTTAGGGCCATTTGGTTGTGTACCTTGATTTCCTTGACTACCTTGAGGTTGTTCGTTCTGGTTAACCTCACTGTATTCCTTCTCTTAGGGTTGGGGGGATTGGTAGTACATACAATTGAATTTGTGGAGGTGGTTTCTATTATGGCAAAGGCAGTGGAGGCATGGAAGGTTGGGGCACTAGTGCTGTTAGGGTTGGAAAACTAGGTTACACTAGGGATAATAAGGGTTTGTGGAAACATTTTGGTAACCAAGTTGAACAACAACTAGAACTTGCATGAAATGATGGAGATGGGGAAAAGCATATGATGTGGTTATACCTTGGTAAGAGTTGACACACGAAGGATCGAGAGGGGGATAGGTGTAAGAAGAACTGGTCCCCCTATGGATGACCATAACTCATAGGATGTTGAGGATATTGGGATGGTTGAGGGTGTGAAATAGATTCGACAATACTGTTAGTGACATGAGATTCCCTTGTTGCATTAGCAACACTAGGCCGAGGAAGATCAAGGAGGATAGTATAAACATAACTTGACTCGACATATATTAGATCATATTTCATGGACATCTAGAGAGCTTCTTCTTCAATCTAAGGGATGTGAGAGGTGATTTCTTTACCTATGGGGCCCAAAATGGTTCTCAAAAATCAATCCATGTACACACAGTCTTCAAACTCAAGGGTCCTACACATGCTCCTCCTTTTGCGTCATTCTTGTACATGATAAGAAATGCGGGTCGCAAAAGTTTGATGAAAGGAGGTTAATAGTTTATTACCTATGTCATATCAGAGAGGTAACTAGAAATATGAAAGGAGATCTTTGGTTATTGTTGCAAAGATAGAATGAGAGGCATGCAGTTGATCAACATACCACTTGGCAGCAACTCCAGTTAGGGTGCGTTGGAAGAGATGAAGATGAATGGAGTCTTTCGTAATGCAATTTGATGAAGACCACATGTGGAAAAAGCGAACATGAGTGGTGGGGTCTTCTATAATATTACCATCAAACATAGTAATGTATGATGGGAGTTTGCTGGGCATGGGAGGCCAACTCTGGTCATGTAGAGGGGGATCATTGATCAACTAGCTGGAATCAAGGGGGCTCAAAACAACCATATAGGGAACCAAGGGGGGGTTAGTGGCCATATCTAAAGAGGTTTTTCATGTGGGGTTACATTAATTAGGATCTTGGTTACCACCTGCATTACAACCACCCACATTAGCACTTGACATGGTAGTGACACGGGGTTCAGAAGATGCGGAATCAGAGGAAGAACTAGAAGAATTAATAAAACTAGAGTGTGTATGTGGACTTAGTATATGGATCCTTACTCATTGAGTGAGGATTGAAGGATGTCCTATAGGAAACTGAGGGAGAAGGCCACGAAGTCTTCCCGAAAAAAACCTACAGGGTGCAATGGTGTCAAGACAAATATGGCTTAAGAGGTCAAAGGGTGATGATAGGAGAAAATAGTAACCAACAACAAGAAAACACCAAGTGTAGTTATGAAAAGTGTAAACTAACTATAATGATATGCTACTCTAATTCAATAAAACATGTTCTATTAAAGAAAAAATGACCTTTAGCCTAAAGGTGATCTAAATCCTCAAACAAATCCTAGTTACACTATTTTAGATGGCTTTCCAAGATACTTCTTACTTCAAGGAATTTGATACTTGCAAGTAGAGTTATCTAGAGAAAGGTGGCGTAGAGGACAAACTTATTATCCACAACTAGTCCTATAGGGTGTTTTTCTAAGATTGGCCAATAAAGTTACCTTTGTCCCATGCGGGCAGTCAAGTATTGAGCTTCTTGGTGATCAACCACAACACGAAATATCATACAACAAGTTGAGTGGCCTCAAGGAGAAATTGCATCGTGATCTAGCTTAACCCCCTCTGAATCAGGTATCTGATGCGGTCCAATTTTGGAATGTGGGATGGTGAAGGATTTTAAGCTCCCTAAAATGTCAACTTTCTATGTCTCAATGTAAGTGATCAATGGATGTTATTGGAAGCCCATCGCATTGATCCTACATCTAACTACAAGAATCATTTTGGCCTTGGTTCCCAAGTGGGCTTAATCTATGTCAATTAAGTTATTATTAATGTGGATTGTTCAATTTTCGGGTTGATAGTGATAACCAAGCTCACATTTACTTAAGGTGTGTGTGTGTGAATAATGTGTCAAGTGCATGAGTTAATTAAGCATGTCTTGATTATTCCAATGCTATTGAAAATAAAGTGAGTTAATTAAGCATGTCTTGATTATTCCAATGCTATTGAAAATAAAGTGCATAAACTATAAATAGTATTGAAAATGAACATTAAAATGAAAAAGATCTAAAGTACACAACCCCCCACCCAAAAAGGCAATCAAACATAAAAAATAATGGAAAACAAGTAACTCAAAGACACAAGAAAAAAGGCTAAAATATCTATTTTCTTAGGGAATGGAATCTAAAGGCTAAAAGCTTGCTAAAAGTGGTGCCAAAAACCAACAAAAAATAGAGGTGAGAATGTTGGAAAAAGATAGGTAACAAGCTACAAAAACAAGGATACATAAGCAAAGCCTAGATAGGGAAGCCAACACAAGATTCTAATGGGAAAAAAGTGTTGTGAAAACCTGTCTAAAATGAGAAGAAAACAATGGAAAAGTGTTATAAAATAGTGGCTGAAAATGCTACACACTAGACTCCTCAACTCAACAAATCTCATCCTAAATAATAGAGATGTACTATAAACCCTAGGGGATATTTCCTTCCATGATAAGAAACTACTAAGTGGATCAAATCCTAAAGGTGACTTAGGAAAGAACATAAACCCTTCCCAACACACACGCAACAGTCTTGGCAAAAACTAGTTAAAAAAAAAATCTTAAAATTTGTAAAATACAGCTACTGACATGGAGAGTGTGCCTTGGTGCAAATTTTGAGTTGAAAAGTGTTTTGGGGGTGCATAAAAGAGGCCAAAAGGTGTGTTCTATTCCTACTTCTTTCACTCAGCAAATTTGACACAAGTTGTGTCATCTCCTACTTGAATGGTACCCGTGACCTGTAGAAAGATCTGAAACCCCAATAGAAACAGAGAATCTTCCAGAAAATAGAAAAAATTTTAAAATAGAAATTGTGAGGAATACTTTTTTGGAAAAACACTGAAAATAGCTAAAACAATAGTCACAAAGGTTCTGAATCACTACACCAACGGTGTCACCATTTTTTTGTGTAATTTTTTTTTCTGCAAGTGAGTGAAAATCGTTACTTAAGTTATAGGTGAATTATAACCATAGCAACTAAATATGGTTGTATATATGCTTCAGATCTGTAACAAAAACAAAATGAAAACCCTACAACAAAATATAATATGCAAAAAGAAACATATAATAGTAGAAATAAAAGTGTAGCAACCCAATGGATAATATGAATAATAAATTTTGTTAATAAAAATGACACACCTAGTGTGGAGAAGTTATAAACATGGGTGCATATATCCTCCTTCATGGGATGGGTCCTTCTTGACCTTGTGCTTAGGCAATGTGCTTCTCTCTCTCAATTTGTGATATGTAATCGGAAGAAAAGAAAAACAAAAGATGCTTGAATTCAAGTGGGAGCTCAAATGCTATGAGACAATAATGGGGATAATGAAAATGGTAATGGTCTAGAATGGAGAGAAAACCCTCTATTTATACAAAATATTGGAATAGATTGAAAATTTGAGAATAATAAGATATTATTGATTAAATCAAAATCTAGTCGTTACGGATATTTTTATATTTATTGAGAGGGAAAAGATATTCAAAATGGGCAAATATCTTTATTTAGAAAGTGGTTGAAGTGATTAACAAATAAATTTTTTTTATCAATCACTTTGTGAGAATTATGGAAAATATGAATTTGAAATAATTATTAAATAATGATTTAACAATTATCTCAAAAGGAAAATATGGAATAATAAGGAAAACATAAATAAATAATGATTATTTAATTATCTAAAAGTGATTAAGTAAAAGTGATAAGAAATAATTATCAAATAATGGTTCAATAGTTATTTCTAGATAAAATTAAATAAATAATGATTAATTCAATTATTCTCATGGGGTTTTAAGATTTTAATGAGATATAATTTAGGAAAAATGGTCTACTAAATTATTTCCTATGGTGAAAGTGGGTGTTGCCATGGTAAAGTACTCACCCTACATGGTGTATTTCGATCAACCTAGTAAGAAATGGCTAGGTCAACATTTTTGGGTGATAACAATGTCCAAAATTTATATCATAATAAAAGTAAATATAATAAAAACATTGTTAAATACAAATATGCATCAAGGAGTACCTTGCTCACATTTATGATCTATTATCATCCCCATCCTATCATAATCCTCATCCTCATGGGTGCCCTACACAACACGTGTAATATGCATATATAAATAAGATTATGTACTTTTAAATTAAATTTTAATGCATACAAATTAAATGAAAATTTTATCAAAACAAAACTATAAAATGTTTCAAATTCCACATGATACTTCATGGTGTTCACCCTATTGCACCCTCGTGGATGCCTTATACAACACATGTACATGCATATATTAAAAACTTAAAATTAAACATGAAAATGCATGAACTCGTAATATTAAAAAATTTGTAACAACTTTTTCAAATTGTCTAAACGATCCAATCTACATAGCTGACTCCATCACAAATGTCCCTTGAGAAAGAAAACTACCTTCACGAATCTAAAAAATTGAAAATTGTAAAATTATAAGATAGAGATCATTTATTAACTAAACTTGCTTCAATTTATAAAAAAGGAAAGTTTAAATATTCAATACTTATGACATGCCAATCTCTGACACATCTCTTAATATGGAAGAAGAGAGTCGCATGGTGTCGAAAATGCCAAATGGCATAGAAATCTGTTAACATTTAATGATGTAATTATTTCTTTTACAAAAATTTATTCACAATATCAATGTAAGAAGAGTAAATTAATAGTATGGACACGTTCTTAGAAAAAACTAAGATCTCTCAACATATCTTCATTTGAACCTGAAACTGATAATGTTATACTATCAATCTTTTCATTCAATAAACAAGTTAAATGAAAATGGTGAACATATGAAACATTCAAATTCGATTATACTTGAACAAAAATTACAAAATGTATTTGAATCCAATGCCCTATTCAAAACATTAACATTAAAACATATCTTCTAAACATTAACATACATTACATTACATTACATTACATTAAAACATCAACCCTAAACATTAACACATACCGATCCCATACCCTCTTCCTCATCAACATCACGACAAGCCTTTGCATATGCTCTAACCTCTTGAATATTCACATTATATATTTCCACATCTAATTTAAATAATAAATTAGCACGTGCATCAAGTTGTGCTCTTTGTCGATTTAGACTGACTGCCATCCTTTGCTTCTTGACCAATCTAAGAAGTGGCATCCATCTCTAACTACAAATTTACCATACATGGTGATAGAGGTAACAAAGGAGGTGGAGGATGAGGCAATGTAGTATCCCTAAATGCACCCTTATGATCATATGTTCGACATTTTCTAGTATCATAATTCTAGATGGAAGGTTTGTATAATCATGTTTCATACCCTAAAGAAACTCTGCATAAAAGTATTGGGAAAAATAATGTGGAAACCTATCATTCCATGTCAGATTGCCATACGCTACAAGGAACTATCATACAAAATGGAGGGCTATTTAAGGATGCTGGAACAATTTCACCTTAAACCTATTTCTTTTTGGCCCTTCTTGAACATTAGACATAGATTTGGCATGTCATTTTGTAACCCTCCTATTTACCTCGCCCATTTATCAGGCCCCATCGTTGCTTCCTTATGACACCTCATAATATCTATAAAGCCATCAATTGGTTTCCCAAGGTTCTTGTAAATATCAAGAAATGTACTTAGAGAGAGAAAAACTATTTCTAGGCTTTTTTAACTCTCTGCAAGGAGCTCCAACCTCCCAATATTGTCCTTCAATTTTGAATATTGAGTTGTGCACCTCTGTAAAGTACACTATTGGATATTTGTATCCCAAGGTGTTACACAACATTTTTTCAGTGTCCCTGTGCTCCTCGTTCCACAATTCTAGAGGACCTCTACAGTGAACCCTACATGATTTCCCATCATCAAGGAACTCTCATTATGTCCCTCTTCATGAGAAAAACAATACCCTTTTGCATCATTTCCCAAGAATCTTCCTTTTACCCCAGTTTACAAAACCAACACTAATGACCCATTCCTTCCTCTGGCCAATTTGTAGAGTCTAAAACTAGGCCCAGCATTGTATGATACAAATGAGCCTTTTCTCAGTCACGTCGATCCTCTTTTGGAAAGTTTTGTAAATATGGAGTCAAAGCTTCCATGTCTAAAAGCTTCATAACAGAAGTCTAGTAGATGGTTGGGCTAGATAGAGCCAAGGAATTCAGTTTGGGCTCCTTTCCCCTATTGAGATGGAACGAACCCAAGAGATAAGGCCTCTCACATAATAAGAGGAGCCATATCCCCTCCATCAAAGCTATATAAACTCCTCCTTTTCCAAGCTAAACTAGTCTTAGTCTCTTTGGAGCTTGAATAACCAGTAAGATATTTATAGCTTGTAGCTTTCTAGCTTATGTTTGTGGATGGAGAATAGTGTGTTTGGTTTGGTTTCAAACTAAAGGGAAGAAGCCTTAAAACTTCCATTGTTGGGGTTATCCATGAAATGCTAGCAGGTGTGGGAACCAAGATACGTCGAAGGAGACCTACAACATCAAGGCTCTGGTTTTAATCTCTTTCTAAACTTATATGAATACAACTATTGATTGATTTCATACATTAAGTGTTATCTTACATTTGATGGCTTAAGATTCCTTGATCTTTTAAGTAGGCTAAGTGCAATTTAGATGGTATCACATTTGTTGTTGTTGTTTGTTTGCTTGTTTCAAGTATTTGAAGGATGGAAACAATAAGTAGTTGGAGTAGGGAAGTGAGATCATCACCAAGTGGAATAGAATTCTAAGAGGTAGGCCCACTTATTTGATTCTAGCGTAAGGAAATTTTCACTAGATTGTTTGTTTGTGGCTAGACCCACTCTCTCGAGCTAGAGGAATTATCTTTCTTTGCATTGAGAATTTACCTACACCACAAATTGGTGACTCCGTTGGGGAGCCAATCCTCTCGTTTTATTGATTTTCATTTCATGGTTTTTGTGAACTTTTGTAGTGTCACCTTTTCCCTTTGGTTCTCTCTACTTTGCCTAGTTTACTAATCTGAGTCTGAAATTAACAGTGGTAGGTATGGTTTTGATCTTTGCAATTTTTTATTTTTTCTTGAAATCCTCGATCAGCGCATTTAATTTTTTGACAGTCACGTCATACCCCCTTGTGGTGCTTGTTGTTAGTTAGGAAATCATGCAAATTCCTATAGGTAAAGATTAGGGTTTCTCTTGGATCATAACTAGTTTGTCTTGCCCTCTTAATTTCTGACTCTTACCCAATTTTGCCTTACTTCTCCAAGACTGGAAATCTTCATTAGCTTGGTTTTTGCTCTTGTTTAGTTTTCCTTTTCCTTACTTGATTTTTGAGTCTTTGGATGGTTTGTGTCCCTAGGGCATCTTGCTCATCATCCATTCAACTGTTTGTTTGCTCATCAAGTAAAGTTTTTGGTAGGCCCACCCTCTAATGTGTCAAGTCTGACCCTGTGTGAAGTTATTTTTTATTTTTTCTTTGAATCCCTCAATCAGTGCTAGTTGTAGCCTAGCTAGTCATGTCGATCAAGCCTATTAGGGCCAGTTGTAGTCTGGCCAGTCATGCCAGTCGTGCCGATTAGCACTAGTTGTAGTCTGGCTAGTAGTGCCAGTGTTTGAGTTAAGAAAAATCATAAATTATCCCATTCTATTGCTAGTGTGTCTTGACCCTCAGACTCTCTTCTTCTATCCAGAAGTGACTATGATGATTTGTTTGCTGGTTTTGATTGATTGATTTGTTTCAAGTTTCATTTCTTCATTTTTGAGTTTTTTGGATGGTTTCTATGACCCTAGGGCATCTTTATCGTTCATTTGTTTGTTTACTCATTATATCAAGCATCTGATTTGCTACTTCATTTAATCCATATTTTAGTTGCAACATCTTCATTGCCTCATTTTCAATTGAATGAATGAAAGAGTCTTGTTTGTTCTCTTATTTCGAGTGTCTCTTTTCTCATTCCGAGCATAGATTAGATTGCTTGGTTTATCGATTGAACCATTTATGTGTTTAGTTTGTTCGATTCAAGGAAGAAGTTGTTTTTAGTTTTATTTATCATGCTTTGGATTTGATCATTGTTTGTTTGTTTTCAATTGTGAAATTTTCATTAAAAGTGCTTTATGTGAAAGATTCATTTTTCATTTTATGAAAAGAAGAACATCATTATAGTTTACTTAAGTGAAAATAATGCATTAGTAGCATTATTGAGAAGCTAGAATTGTATCACCATAAGCATTGGAAATGAAATGAAACTTCTTATGTTGTTAAGGGAAGATTAAGTGCATTTAGGACATGTATTGGGGAAATATTTCATTCTTTGATTGTTGCATTGATTGTGTGCTCTCTAGCCCTCAATTAGCATTAACTTTCATTGAAGACAGAGATTTATTTTTTCATATACCTACATATAGGAGTTTTCACATGACAACGTTAAGGCCTTGGAATTGAAACCTAAT
>APFE030990996.1:0-11260 GCA_000404065.3 Pinus taeda
ATTTTATCTTTTATTTTTTTTTCATTATGGTGAATTTAATTTGTTGGAGTCCACTGAAGCAGATAACATCTCATTGTACCAATTATTTGATTCTTCCATAAGAAAACTATAATACATAAACTATTTTAAATTGTTGTTTATTTATTTATTTTCCCAAAGGTATGATTCTTAGAGATATTGTGTAATTGTTATCCATTGATACAAACACCGATAACAATAATTCATAAACTATTTTGAATTATTGTTTTGGGGTAAAAGGTATGTTATTTTTTAGGGATATTTCATAGTTTTTCTCCTTTTACCCATTATATATGGATAAATATTTTCTTTTTTTTTTTCTAAGTAAAGGTAATCTATTAATATGTACAGAAAAATACAGAGAGGACGGAGATTTGACGAAGTTTAACTTAGAGTATCATCCAAATCTGGACTGCCCCAACATTGGGGAAGCCAGTCCACCAAGAGCAAAAACATAAAAAATTATAGCAATTCTTAAGTCCAAAACCCACAAAAGAAACAGCAAGATAATACCTTGACATCTAGTCCAGATAGGAAACCAAAATCCAACCAACTCTAGCAAAAAACAAAATGACCAGATAACAAAACACCTGGGTAAACACATCCAGCCATGTTCTAACACCAGACAGCTCCTACCGATTCTCTGTCTGCCACGTCCTGCTACCTGGAAGCCACGTCAGCCTACATGAAGTCATCCGGGATTGGTTCCTCGATGATTGGGCATGCCCACTCATCCGTCATGTCCCTGGAAACGCTGCCATGTGGTTCTCCGCCACCGTCGTGAGGCTCTCTCCCATCGCCAGACGCAACCTGCATAGCAGACCCTTCATGACTCGAACCACCAGAGGGGTGCGTGGCAACAGAGTTGCCCCCTTCACCATGCTGATTGCCACCGAAATTCAGACCATGCAAGGTGAAGAGGCTTTCATCCATCCTGTTCTTACCAGTATCTCTGCAATTACCACATCTGAGAGAACCCTCTTGCGGCAAGTTGGAAT
Organism: Pinus taeda; assembly: GCA_000404065.3. NCBI lineage: Eukaryota > Viridiplantae > Streptophyta > Pinopsida > Pinales > Pinaceae > Pinus > Pinus taeda. Next base: position 1,017 of record APFE030990996.1, read on the forward strand.
TGTCGACCTGAGAGGCAGTCTGAGTGTTTTCTTCAGTGAAGAGGATGGATATAGTAGCAATAATGACATGCCTGTTCAGGGAGCTACAAAACTTGAATTGGGCAGAGTGGGGAGCAGGCTGAAGGGGCAGAGGAAAATTATCAGAGTGGACAGCAAAGTCGCCATGAACAACGCCTGAAGAACGAGCCATACCTTGCCCATTTCTAGTACCAGGATATCTACCTGCCCCATGAATTGGAGGATGATGCAGTTTAGGGGAAGGAGAGGAGGTGGTGCGCTCAGTCGGAGGGCAAGAACTTCCTCCCTGAGTTCCTCCCCTACGACTTCTCATACAGTGTCTTACCATGTTGATGTCGCTGTCTGAGCGCTCAGAGGGAGCAATGACAGGAGAGACTATGACAGAGGAAGCAATGGTAGGAGGGATAATGACAGAAGGAGCTCGAGCAGAGGAATTGTGAGGTGAAACAGGGTCGGTCTGGGTCGAGATTAGAATGTAGAGACCAAAATGAGAATGATGAAACCCATTACCAAAATCTGCACAACAAACAATCTAGCAGCGTCGGCCAGTTGCAATGTGAAGGCTAGGCTCAAAGGCCTGAGGTGGACAGTTGTAGCAGAGTAGGGGAGACGGTGAAGGAATGAGCCAAGGTAACTCCATAACCCAACAATAAATGACTTTCTGCTGATCCGGACCTGCATTGAATGTAGCCTGCAGAGAGTCTTGAAGGCGCCTCAGGGTGGTATAGGGAGGGGCGCCATCAGCCAAGTGGCCCGTCCCCTCACCGCCATCATTCAGAATTTTCATTAAAGCCTTAACGTGTCACCCGCATCCGGGTAAAAGGTAGTGGGCTTGGCTTGTTTAGACTAACTACTCGCATAACGAGCTACGACCTTGCTTGGGATCGAACACAAGACCGGTCTGTCATGACGAGGCCGACATTACCACTATGCCACCTCCACGACCTTTATATATGGATAAATATTAAGCAACATGCAATAAGTTAATGATAATGGATTTATTGTCATTATATCTTGTCTCTTGGATGATAATAAAATAATATTCAATGGGCATAATAGAACGATGGTAAGCACACCATTAACTTCTTCCATGATGCTTAATATTTGTTATTATAGCATAACCACTGGGTTTGATCTTAAGCTTTACCTAAATTACCAATTTCTCATCTTGTGTATAAATATATGTTGTTATATAAAAAACATTTTAAAAATTATATATTATCGTGAAATTTTATTTAATTTTTAAAACAAATAAATTAATGAGTATATTTAAGTTTTGCAAATAACCATAATCCATCCCCCCACACACACACATATATATGTATATATGAATGACAGAGGTAAATTTCATTTCATAAAAATTGAATAAAAAAATTGTAAATATATGTGTATTTGTATAATTAGAGTGGACAAAAATTCTATAAATTGATTATCAAAGCTATCAAAAACAAAGTATGACATATGAAAAAATAAAATAAGTATACTAGAAATTATAGGTATATGAATTTTTTCCATAAATTTTAATTGTATAGTTAAATGAAATTATTTTATTTCCAGTAAAAACACTTTTTTAAAAGGTAAAAAGTTAAAATTTATTGAATGATTTTTGTTCATAATAATTAAAATATGACAATTTTCATTGAATAAGTTAAGAGAAATAGTATAATTGTACTTCTCATAATTGTGAGGCCTTGCACAATTAATAATGTATTGGTTCATAATGCAAAATTAATAATTTATTTGTTCATAGTTAGTTTAGTGTTTAATTTGTTAAATATTTGATATTTTTCTATTCACCAGTATAATGAAAATGTGTGAGTAAGATGACTTTTCAATAATATTTCAACACAATTATTTGAAGATATATGTTAACTAAAGTTGACTATACAAAAAACCTATTCATAACAAAAAGAACCATTTTAATGTGTAGATTGTATTCTATATAGCATTCAAGGATCTATATAAACAATGAAAAGTCACATATTATTGTATTCTATATAGCATTCAAAGATCTATATAAACAATGAAAAATCACATATTATATGTGTGTGATTGCTCAATAAAAAACAAAAATAAATATTCTATGCGTGTTTATTAATTTTTCGATATGCCATTTCGATATGCCATAATATATTTTCATATCAACTTTAAAAGGAGTTAAAATAATTAGAAGTAAAAAAAATATGTAAGTAGGATGTTTAAGGCTTATACTTTTTAAAAATATTTCAAAACTAAATATAAATAAACTATTTGAAGATCTATGTTAACTAATATTGATTATACTTAAAATTATATTAATAACAAAAAATTCATTTTAATATGCACAATGTATTCTACATAGAAATTTAGAGAGATGCAATTTTTTTTGTTCAAATTTTGCACTCAAAAAAATTTGATCCCTCTCGGCTCATGTTAGATCTGTGGTTAAGATGAAGCTATGTTGGTTTTAAATATTTGGCATTTTTCTATTCACTTATTTTAAATATTTGACATTTTTCTATTCACTTTTTATTTTTAGATAAATTTTAAAATATAATTACACAAAATGTTTAGACCTTATTCCTTAATATATTTTAAAAAATAATCTAAATTATTTAAATGAATGGAATGTTTTTTTAAGTATCAAACAGAAAATTAAGAACTAAAACATACAATTATTATTGTCACCCAATATCATATGGTATAGATGTTAATAAAAACTTGTGTCTCGATATAATAGCCAACAAATCATACCAAACAAGGCTAGCCAAGATTCAAAAGAGGCAAAAGAGGCTAGTGGCGTTATCATTGTGAGTGATGAATCATGGGTAAAATTGAATATAAAACATACATAGAAGCAGAATATATATTTATATATAATATATATATATATATAATTTTGAATCATAAGAAGTGCTCATCAAATTTATACCTTATCAAAATTATTTTAATAATTATTCCATAAATAACAATATCAGTTAGTAATAATTTATAAATTGTTTTCGTTTAATAAATAAAAAATAATATATATATTTACATATATATTTAAAAATAATAAATAAAAATATACATATATTTAAAAATACATTAACCTATTAATTAAAAAAAAAATAAAAATTACATCCATAATAATAAAAATTACATTAAAAAGAAATATCTTTTATTACCTTTACATTTAAATCAATACTCCTTGTAAATTTATCTTAATAACTATTAAAAATATATATAATATATAATATTATAATAAACTTATAATTTAATTTAATTCTAAAAACTCTCATATTAACAGCTTAATTTTAAATCTCAAGTATATAAAATAGGAAATAATAAAATTAAACGAAAATAAACAAATATTTACTCATTAAAATCAAATAAATGTAAACACATGGAACCGCTGTAAAAATGGAAAATTAACAAATTCACTCAAAATAGCATTACTGCAACCGAACTAAATTTAAGAAACCACAAATTTATGACGCAACTTCCCCTGTACTCTCGACGATTAGTACGACTGAAAAGATACAAATAACAGCTTCAGTTCACATGCTGGGTGGCAGAGCTTTCCATCACCATTAACGAAGAAGATTTTCTGGATTTTGCAAGTTAAAAACTTTACATATATATTTGTACAGGTTTACTTATCAATCTTGTGATTTCAAAATCCATCATAAAAGCTTACAAAAAATCGCACTAAAACAATTCCAATTAATGGTGGCTATTACTACTATAGCAATGTCTATTCGCTCATACGTCAAAGTTTTGTCAGCTTGAATATGATTTGCTGGATTTTGAACTACAGATGATAGTTGAGAAGCATTGTAGAGGAGTCTATATAATGGATATTCTCTTTTTAATTAGTATTGGTTGTTATTAATGTATGTTATTGGTTTTTTTGAAAAAAATTGAGTAAAAATTACATTATTTTTTATTAATTTTCATTTTTTTAAAGGTTATATTTTAATTGTTAGAATTGGATTTTCTTTCTTTCTCTACATTATTCCATTTCACGATGAGATCAGTTTTGTCCCTCTCTACATTATTCAATTTGATGATGGGATCAAACTCTCCATCTTAGCCTTGATGATGAGCCACATTTGGCGGTTAGAAACACGTTGACCCAACAATTTTTATGTGATTTTTATGGAAAGATTTTCCATAATCCAATATGGATCTCAGAAGGATGTTATTGTTATTTAAAGACAATCATGTTATATGGAATGATGTGTTGGTTTGTACAGAGGCTTTTAACCCTGCTAGATATCTATGAGTATAGACCATTAACTTATTAGTCCCTAGTAATATATTTCTTTGTCTACACCTATTAGTTTAGCATTGAACAATGCAATGCAATTTACAATTTTTAACTTTGAAAAATCAATATCTTTTCAATATTATTAAAAATACAATTTTCAAGCATTTGATTGGATCATAATTTGAAAGTTTCACTTTTACGAATATAATGCCATATGGATAACTACCTCACATATTTTATGCCTTAAATTATGGACATGTGATTTTTTATCTTTAAGCTTTGGAAACATTCCAAAAGTAAAATCCTTGAAAAATACCATACTTAGGTAACCAAAACAAGAATATAGGATTCAATTTTCCTATTAACCACTATTAATTTGGCATTTACCAATATAGATTATAATTTTTTATGCAAATTTTCCCAAAGTATAATTTCTAACTTAAGTGGTAAGGATTAACAACACTGGTAAGGATTAACAACACTTTGTTTTTGAAAAAAAAAAAAACTCTAACATATCAAAAACAATTTTCTCTATCTATAATAATTGACAAAAATTAATCTTAATTATTTTATATTATATAAATGATTTATATAAAATTCAATCTTAGAATTAAAAAAAAAAGGTTAACAAATGAAATGAAAAAAAAAACTTGAATATATTAATTTTCTTTCAATTGAAAAAAAACATTGATATGTCTATTAAAAAATACTAGAAAAAACAATGGATATTCAAAGGGTTAGCTAATACTAGTGGATCCAACAATAATATTTCTTTCTATAAAAATTGATGGTCCAAAAAAACAAGATTCATATAGTTCCAACAAAGCACTGAAATTGATAGTAATAAGTACTGAAAAGAAAAAGTACATGTCTCAAGAAAGAGAACAAAAACCAATCCAAAACTCTGATTAAGATAAGCAAAAAATAATAAAGATTGTCCAAGTTAAATTGTGTCATTGGGTGAATAGAAAAATAAAATTGTCTATAAAAATTCGGAGTCAGAGTAGAAAAAACTCCCTCTTTCAACCAGTTTTGAAGAGTATCATTCTTCAAAGAAAATAATTAGAGAAGCCATGTTGAAAGCTCTTTTGGATAAAGAGTATGCCTTTGAATTCTATATCTTCTAAATATGCTAGAAAGAAAGTGAGCGGAACCTAATATGCTAGAAGGAAAGTGCTTGGAACCTTTCTTTTATTACTAGTAACTTGTCCTGCCATTTGCATAAATTGAATAATTGTATAAGGCTCATTAAGTCCCCATAAACTTGTAAACAATATATCATTTTTTTAATAGTGAAAGTAAAGAGAGTCCAACATGCTATAAGCTCAGCTTTGATATTTGTACCTTATTCTAAATTAATCCATATTTGATAAGATTTACTACTAGGGAGTCTAATGAGGGCAATCCACCACTCACACTTCCTTGAGAGGGTCTATTAAAAAAACCTCCCAGAGAGTTCAACTTGAGTAAGGGAAAGTTATATAGACATGCAACAAAGATTGGTCTCAGCCTAAAATACTCCTTGAAGACATTGATAATTCTAGGAACTACCAATTCCAAGTTTGTATAAAGGTTTTGAAAAATACATTTGTTCCTAGGAATTAAAGTACGTTGATACATGTAAGTCAATAATATGGGAGTGTTTTTCCTAACTTTCTTAGAGACAGAGCAATGAACAAAGAGATGGTCCATTGTTTCTGCATCACATTTGCAAAGACAACATATATTGAAACCTAAGAAGCCGTTTTCAACAAATTATACCAAGTGAGGATTCTATTCTCCAACATGAACCATCCAAAACATCTTAGTTTTTGCATGAGCTTCCATTTCCATAATTTTTTATCCCGCCAAATACTAAACTCGGCAAGGAAAAACTTATGAATAATAAGCTTCTCTAGCTATAACTTGCCCATTAACAATATTCCAGCCCAAACATAAAAATCCTCTCCTTCACTTAATTCAATGTCTTTTAAATAAAAACAACTAAAGAAAACGGATAAACTTATCTCATTCTACCTCAAGCCTTCCAATAAGCCCAAGGTCACCAACATTCAACCAATACCCTGCTGGATAATTATTTGTTCAAAATTTTTGATGTTGCTCATATAAATGCATTTAGAATCCAGAGAAAGAAAATAGTAATAAAATATATATATTGATATTTATAATTCACTGCCATAAAGTAAAGTGGGTCAACTTATTAGTCCCTGCCATAAAGCAGCAGAGACAGGCTATTGTAATCAATATGCCTTGAAATCTGAGCCCATATAAACAAAACATAACATAGGATTAAACCCAAAGTTTTTCTCTCAAACACTAAAGCTGGTTAATCTACTCCATTGCCCATTTGTTTCTGTAATTGTCTCCCTAAAGCTGGTTAACCTACTCCATTGCCCATTTGTTTCTGTAATTGTCTACGCACATGAAAAGTGGCCACCGAACTTTGACATCTGACAATATGTACAATTTGTTGCCGCTCACTTTTCATAATCTCAGAGTATGAGTATTCTGTTCAGACCGGCCCCGCACCCACCGAGTTCGCTTTGCAGATTTATGTTAACTACATTCCCGGGTTCCAAGTACCCCACCCATCGGATTCGTTTTGCGTCTTTCTTTATTTTGATTACATTGCACGCAAATCACGGGACTGTACGTGAATCGCATCACCAACAGCTACCTGTTGGACTCCACAGGCCCCTCACTGACCGCTACTTCCAACTACTTCTGCGGAAAAAGTTGGCAAATGGGCGATTTTCGTATCCTTAAATTTGTGAAAGCGCTCAAATTTGGAGTTTTGGTTGTTGTATGTGTAAAGAGTTTATTTTTATGAGTAAATTTTATTACACACATGACGCAAGGTAAATTTTTTGGGTTTGGAATATGTTTTAAAATTGTTTTTGTTTGACTGAAAGAAGTCGTTTTTTTTCGACCTAAGGAAATAGGGTAAGGTTAATGGCCCAAGGCCCAGAGGTATCTTACAGGAGTGAAATTCCTCCCAGGACTTAAGGAAACAAATTAACGGCCCAAGACCCAGAGGTATCTGGAGGAGCCAAATTCTTCCCGGGACTTAAGGAAACAAGTTAACGGCCCAAAACCCAAAGGTATCTAGCAGGAGTGAAAGTCTTTCTTGGATGTAAGGAAACAGGTTAACGGCCCAAAACTGAGAGGTATCTGTCAGGAGCGAAAGTCTTCTTTGGATGTAAAGAAACAGGTTAATTGCCCAAGAGCCAGAGATATTTGGCAAATCGAGAGGTATCTGGTAGAGCGAAAGTCTTCCTTGGACGTAAAGAAATAGGTTAACTGCCCAAGAGCCAGAGATATTTGGCACGAGTGAAAGTTTTCCTCAGACGTAAGGAAACAAGTTAACCACCCAAGACCTAGGGGTATCTGGCACGAGAGAAAGTATGTCCCCTAAGACCCAGAGGTATCTGGCAAGAGTGAAAGTATGCCCCCTTACATACTACTAGTGGGTTATTCTAGGTGGTGTGGTTTTCCTTGAATAATAGTGATGAGTTAGCCTGCATTAGCGGATAACAATAAGAAATGATTGTCTTGGTTATTCTAGGTGGAGTGCTTTTCCTTGAATAACGGTGATGAGTCAGCCGGCATGAGAGGATAGCACCAAGAGATGATTGTCCTGGGTGCTCGTTTGACAACTAAGTTATGATAGGTTTTCATACCTTCCATAATCGTGGTCGTCCTTCACCTTACTTTCCAATGACACCAACTTCTCTTTACCATACGAGACTAGATTATGAAGATTTCTCGTGTTAGTGAAAATGAACTTAAAACCATTGAGGGAGGAATGCCCTATCATTTCATTGCACATTAAGATGCAGAGTCGTAAACTCCACCTTGCTTAGGGATGATGGGTTGCCGCTATCATGCAACGATGACATGTAGGAGCAATCATATACCCCCCTCGAACACCCCAATGTTTGATTGAAGGACATGCGGGTGGGCTTTGATCCACTTGTGTATGCACAAGTCACTAGATCACTTGGCATAATCTCTGAAAATGGAATTAAAACCATTGATGGAGGAATGCCCTATCATTTCATTGCACATTAAGATGCAGAGTAGTAAACTCCACCTCGCTTGGGGATGATGGGTTGGCGCTATCATGCAGCGGTGACATGTAGGAGCAATCATGTACCCTCCTCGAACACCCCAATGTTTGATTGAAGGACATGTGGGTGGGCTTTGATCCACTTGTGTATGCACAAGCCACTAGATCACTTGGCATAATCTCTTTGGGTACAACCACATGCTAAACTATTACCTTAGTGTGACCCATGGCTTCAGGGTTTGATCCACTTGTGTATGCACAAGTCACTAGATCACTTGGCATAATCTATTTGTGTACAACCACATGCTAAACTACTACCTTAAGGTGACCCATAGCTTCAGGGTACGAAATCAACCTTTTATAATAATAAAAGAGATTCACTTTTCACCGAGCAATCCAACCCCTTTAAACCATTAAATTATACATTTTTAATAAAAACAACATAAAATACACAATTACATTTTATATCATTAAATAATTAAATTATAGATATAAAAAAAAATTATTGTTATTTTTTTAATAGTGGGAAAACCTATCAGAACTCAATTGTCAAACCAACAATTAAAACAATCATCTCCCACTATGCTCAAATGTAACTCAATTGTCAAACCAACAATGAGAACAATCATCATCTCCGACTATGCCCAAATATAAGATAACTCATCATCTTTATTCAAGGAAAACCTTGCTACTAAAAATGAATTTAGTGGTAATCCATAAAAAAAACCAAGATTTCACTAATGCTTAAATGTTAAACTTGATCTTGTTTCCTTAAATTCTAACCAAACAAAACAATTTTAACACAGTGCCCAACAAAACCGCTCCAAGAAGAATGCAGTTTTATATAAATCTTATTCAAATTCCTGACAACTCAATAATAAATAGAGATAAAAATTTAGTGTGATTAAACGGCTGACCATGAACAGCGCAGCTTCCTATGTTGCTGGTTCAAATCCCTGGAGGTTCAACAAGCACGATAACAGCGACGGTCATGGAAGTTATGTCAAGCTCGATGGTGGTTTGCTGCTCAGCCGCGGCCTCGTGATTCTCAGCAATTTCCGTCCTTTCCCGCCAGAAATGTCAGTTCGGTACTGACGCATAGTAGCTCAAACAGCAAAACTGTCCAAGGTGCCTACCCACTGTCAACATCTTTGTGGGTTTTCTAATTTTTTTAATCTAACAGCATGATTTCCTGTGGTTGCATTGTACGTTCTTCCATAAAATCACTGAAATTATTGATTTTGAAAATGATAAAATCCTTTCAACTTTTCTACTATGGATTTTGAAAATAACAAAATCCTTTCAACTTTTCTACAGAGCGGGTTTCTTTGTCTCCTTGCCTGCCATTGAAGTTAACGTGTCCCCAGGATGATGCGCTTTTCTTTAAAGAAAAAAGCAATGGAGACTTAAATGAGCGAAATTTTACCAGAATTCAAGGTACTGGAAACTTAAGTGCGTAAATTTGGGCCAGGATTTATGTAATTCTTTGTATGAACATGAAACATATTGTAATTTTAAAATTTAATCAAAAGTTCTATCAAATTTATGGAAAAGATTATTTTATTACACAAATCACTTATTGGTATGGATCCGTCATGACAGGGTCCGCCGCGAGCAACCCTGGATACCACTTATGGCAGGTCAAGGATAGAACCTAATGCAACTGTCCCTGCAACTTCATCATGTGTTTCACGAGAAACTGGTTATGGTGTGTTTAATGAGAAACGGATTTTAATTTAGTATTATCTGACATGCGTTGTACTATCAGAGTTAAGAGAGACTGGATGTGTTCATATGATGAAGGATAAAATGGTATCTGAGAAGTTTAGCAGGGATCTTTTGTTCAGATTATTTTTCAATAAAGCAGAGTGTGATGCTGCAAATATTTTTGACTAAAATGAATCATTGAGATATTTAAACATGGCA
>APFE030991007.1:0-16088 GCA_000404065.3 Pinus taeda
TATACAAATTTATAAGACATTAAGGAACAACATATTTGAAGATGTAAAAGCTCAGCTCCGATCCAAATATAATATAAAACCACATTGTTAGAAAAAATTATAAAAGAAAAGAAGCCATGAAAAATGGATTTTTATAACTCACATCAAACTGCACCTAATTTAAATAAAGCTAAACTATAAAGGAATTGCATAGAAACTATGCTACACCATAAAATAAAATTGAACTAGTGGAGAAACAAAAGAAAATTGAACTAGTGGAGAAACAAAATATTGAACACATTGAAATGTTTTAACTTACATGCAAGATGAAAATACAACAATTTCAATTAATGGCAAAACTATAATGATTTAATAACCGCTGCATGCGTGGATGTAATAATATGAATAGAATGGGATGAGAAGGAACTTGAATTATGAGCTGAGAAACTAATCAAAGAATGGAGAGATGGTACAATTTAATAATCAATAGAAAATATTTTCAGAAAATCAATTATTGGCTGGATTAATAGAAAATAATTTCGGAAAATTGAAAGAAAGAAAAATCATAGAACTCTTGATTTTAGTGATTACAGGGCTGAAAACTTAACTGAAATAAAAGGACTAGGGTTTCACAGACTAGAGGAAATGTACCTGTAATTGAAGCCCGGCCAGTTATTGAGGAGGAGCAGTGAGTAAACCATACCCGGCTCTTTAATCGGAGGTTCCTATCCATCATAACAATACAACAGAAAATAATCCCTTCACTAGCAATACACCAGAAAATAATCCCTTCACTAATTTTCAAGCAAATAAAAGAATTTCCATTTCAGAATTAATGGGGAAACTACATCAGGGTACACGAGTGGATGGAATGATGTGGTAGTTAAAAAAAACCAACAGATTATACACTAAAAAATTAAAAGAATATACCCTGTTCCTTGTGTAGTTTGACCAGAGGAAACCTCGATATATACCCTATTCCTTGTGTAGTCATTATACGGCACAAGAAATTAACAAAAAGAAAATGGAACTGAATGGGATCGCTGAATTAGAGGAATCCAGGAGGAGCATAACCGACCGTTGAATGGGAGGTTCCTATCGATCACAACAACACAACATAAATCCCTTCAATAATTTTCAAGGAAATAAAAGGAATGCCCAAAAGGAATGCCCTGGAGTCGAGTTTTGATATACATGGAAATACATTGCAATGGCTGAAATTAATTAAAAAAGACTATCGAGTCTATCAAATTAGAGAGAAACAGAGCACACATGAATCAATATAACATGTACCTGAAAATAAAAGATGCAGAGAACATAGCCGCGCAAGTGCACAGACTGAGATGCCCAAGCGCATATACCAGACCAAACCAAACACATATAAACATACCAGATCAGACCATCGGACCAGACAAGAGGTAAATGAGAAATTTATGCAATCTTCGATAGATATATGTAGGGTTTCTCTCAACGGATATATTGGCCTCCTTTTTGAATAAAGGGTTCAGAGACAAATCCGTGTCTCTTCCACAAATGGGAGGGAATTTAAAATTGGTTTACCCCATTGTCCTTTAAAAAAGGAGGCATAAAACGTTCATATTTTTGTTTCCTTTAATTTCGATTCAGGCTTTAGGGTTTTCAGTTTGTTTTAATCACTGCTTTTTCTGATTTTTCATTTAACTTTACTTTTCTAAAATTAAAATAAGGTTCATATGACTTCGGCAGAAGACCAACCGAGGCGAAATTTTTATGAAATTAGATGAAACTTATCAACCACAATTCTCAAAATTAATTAGATGAAACTTATCAACCACAATTAAGAAATTGGTAAGGAACTTTACATGTCCATTCTAGCACTATGATAGAAATATGTCAACAATATGCAATCCACACTAACAATAATTTTAACAGCATGCTTCTTGAATACTTTTCTGGTTGACTTGAAGGTGGAGTAAGAAATTTTGTTAATCCTTTATTTAATCTTGTGAATCTTCTTGCTAATAGAAAAAGTTAAACATAGTGAAGGATATAAATATCAAACAAACATGGAAAAATAAAAAGAATAAGAATTTTAAATATTTGAGTTCTCCATTTCAAAAATCAATCAAGAATGAAGGATGAATAATATCAATCCTATTATTCTTCATTTCCATGTCCTTACCATATAATGCCATGACATCTTTCTTTTCAAGTTTGATGTTATCTATGGGACATATGTCCATGCTTTATATGCTAAAAGACTCAAAATTTAACCTTCTACCTTAAAATATCTATGTTGTAGGTGCTTGATGAGTTTGGAAGGAAATAACATTACTAGTTTGGAGCAAGTGATGTTTGATTTTAAGCACAACAAGAAGGTCTAGTTGTGTAAAAAATAACTACACTAGCAATTACAAGTCAACCAAAGAAGAGATAATGAAATAGAACTCAAATAGACTAAGGGATTAGAATACCAATTTTAATTCTTTATCAAGATACTAAACAATTTCATGAATTGATTACAAATGAATAAAATTAGTAGAAAATAAACTCTCCTTCTGCATGCACAACTAGTAGAAAATAAAATCTCCCTTAGTTCTAATCAACTAGGCCAAAAATGGAGTTGTATGGCCTAAAATTGAGTGAGGTTCAATAGTTAGGATCAATAACATAGTTCCATAAGGATAGGGTGAGTGATAAATAAGTAAGAATTGCAATAATAACAGACACATGCAACTCTTAACACAAGAAATTAAGAAATACCTCAAGGATAGGACTAAATGTCAAAGGATAAGGTTTCCTAGGATAAAGTGTTTTGAGGATAATGATTTGGTTAAGGTATTTCGCCATGAATACGAAGGAAATGTTCACTTGTGGATAAATATTCTAGAGATAATTAAGCATTCATTAATGGATAAAATATATCCATGTTATCACCTAGACGCTCCCATATATCATCCTACATAACATCCCTTGCTAAAGATAGACATATTATAAATACGAAATGTTAAAAATAATAGGACCACCTAAAGGGTAGGAAATTTAGGGTAGGTAAGGTAGGTAATTTTCATGTGCACCAAAATCCCCTTGAACCACAACTATTATGTGCCCAATAAATGAGTCTCAATAATTTATAGCCATGTTAGGTACTTAAATACAAAACAACTATATTAGCCCTAACAATCTATAGCCATCTTAGGCACTCATGCAAGATAAAACTTATGAAAAACACTACTTTTTAAAATGTTAGGTAAAGTGGGGAAAATAATGGCAATAAAACTTCCTTCCCCCAAAAACTAGAAGAAGCATACTATGTGTTAGAGTCCTATAGTGGTATGATTCATAATTTTTGAATTGGCTGAGATAAAGTCTTGTAATATTGTACATACCCTGCTCTCTACAAATGTTTTCCATATTAAATTTAAAAAATGTAAAGAAGGTATGTCCTAAAAGAAATATCAAAGGACAAAAAGAATAAGAAAAGATAAAAAAAAAAATGAAAAAATATGAACCCCAAACAAAGATAGATCATGAAAGTGTGCAAGTCCAAGTGCCACTACTCTTTACTTTACTCTTTACAATAATGGTTGTGTGGAGCTTGTCAAACATGACAGAACCCATGAGAGTCAAACTATTTAATCTTGACGATTTAAAATTGGGTGATGTTAGATTGGCAGGAAGAGAGAACAATATTGTTGTGTATATCAGATTTATTATTGTTGAATGTATGAGGGGAAGCTATAGCGAAAGATTTTTTGGTCAAGTTAGGGACTTTGTACCAATATAAGTCTCTCGTGAAAAAATTGTTCCTACAAAAAAATATGTATAACCTAAGGATGAGGGATGGAGACTCGGTGACAGGGCATCTAAATGCATTTAATAATGTTGTAAGAAAGTTATTAGTTTTTGATATAAAAATTTCAGATAAAATAAGTGCGTAAGTTTTTTGGGTTCTTTACCAAATTTGTGGGATATTCTAGTTGTTGCAATAGGTAGCAACACAACTACCTAGAATTTGGATGAAATAGTCTCATCCTTGCTGTTAGAGGAGATGAGATGGAAAAATATGGAGAGCGAGACTGGAGATGCCTTGTCTATATGAAGATAGTACTTCAGCAGAAAAAAAAGGTCCTTCATTACTAGATCTAAATCTAGAGGGAGATCTAAATCTCTAGGAAAACCTGTAAATGTATGTTAGAAACGTGGAAAGGAAGGGCACTACAAAAAATACTATAGATCTAAAGCTGCTGGGAAATGAAACGGAGGTGAAAGCCAATTCAGATGAAGGTGGGGATGTGTACTTGTCCTCTTCTTCAACTACACATGTAGATCATGAGGCATGGTTGATTGAATAAGGTGTATCCTTTCACTTCACTCCCCACAGGGAGTCATTCTACGAGTATGAAAAATATAATGGTCATGATGTCTTCTTAGGGGATGATAGGGAGGCTAGAATAATTAGACACGAAAACGTAATGCTAAAGTTGAGAGGTGGAAGGGTTAGAACACTTCTTGTTGTTCTACATATTCTTGCATTGGCTAGAAATCTGAATTCTATAAGTAAGATGGATGATACAGGTGTAAAAATAGTGTTCAAGAAATATACCTGCAGGATTATTCAGTGAGTACTAGTATTGATGTGAGGATTTCATATTCGAAATATCTATAAGCTTCTTAGTAGCACTATTATTGATGAGTGCAATAATTGTGTGGTTCTTGAAAGTGGAGCATAAAACCTAGTGGTCTCTGAATAAAAGACCATGTTAAGGCATCAAAGGATTGGATACACTGCAGAGAAGGGCCTTTGAATACTGCATGGTAATGGTATGTTAGAAGATATGTATAATGTCTATGTGGATTTTAATTTCTATGAAAATTGTGTATATGGGAGAAAATTTGGTTAGTTTCCCCACTTGTACTAAGAGCATGAAAGGGATATTAGAGCTTGTGCACAATGATTTGTTTAGGCATATGTCAGTTCCATCACTGGGTAAGTCTATGTACTATGTCTCCTTTATATATGACTTCTAAAGGAATACATGAATATATGTCCATAGGAATAAATTTGATGTCTTTGACAGGTTTTAAGAATTTAAAGCTTTGGTGGAAAATGAGACAAGGAAGAAGATGAAGGTGTTGAGGAAAGATAAAGGTAGAGGGTTTTGCAAGAAGTAATTTGAAGAGTTCCGTAATAAGTGTGGTATAGTACGACAAAAGACTACTCCATACCAATGTCAAAAAAATGGAATTGTAGAAACGATGGATAGGATGTTGATGGAATAGTAAAGAAGCATGCTCAATGGTGTCATGTTAGGATAATACTTCTAGTCAGAGGTAGTGGAGTTTGCATGTTGCTTGGTTAACAAATCACCTTCATCAGCATTGGAGGATAGGACTCCACACGAGGTATGGACTAGTAAGACACCCTCTCTTTCACATATGAGGTTATTTTTCTCTAATGTAAATGTACATTTTCCAAAGGAGAAAAGAACCAATTTGGATAGTAAATATGAAAAGTGCATATGTTTTAGGTTTAAGGATGGTTTAAAAGGTTATAAGTTTTTGAATCTCAAAACAAGGAAGGTTGAGTATAGCCAAGATGTGGTGTTTAGAGAGGTGAAATATGTTATTAAAAATGAAGTCCTACAAAAGGAACCTAAGAAAATAGAGTTTTAGCTAAAGGTGGAAGAATCATACTCTACAATAGAACAATAATCAGAAGAGGAAGAGGAAGAGACAAAAACTCTAGGTTTGATAAGAATAGTTCAAGATTGAAGGCAACTAGAAAGGTACAATCCATCTTCTTTTTGTTCAATTTTCTCTTTATCTATTAGTGATGATGATCCCTGAACTATGCAAGAGGCAGTAAATTCAGAGGATGGAAAACTTTGGAAAGAGCCCATGATTGACGAAATGGCATCTTTGGAAAAAAATGAGGCTTGGGATCTAGTGGAGTTGCCTGCTGGAAGGAAACCCATTGGAAGAAAATGGGTGTTTAAGAAGAAGATCAATGTATAAAGCAAGGTGGAGAAATACAAAGCTCGTTTGGTAGAGAAAGGTTATTCTCGCGTACCAAGAATTGATTTTGGTGATATTTTTATGATGTTTCCAAGTTAGATTCTATTATATTACTTTTATCTGTTGTTGATGCTTTTGATTTTCTCGTAGAACAGATGGATGTGAAGAAAACATATCTTCATGGGGACCTAGAAGAAGAGGTCTACATGAAACAACGTGAAGGCGTTGCAGTGAAGGGTAAGAAACCATTGGTATGCATGTTAAAAAAGTATTTTTATGGGTTAAAATAGTCACCAAGGAAGTGGTATCAGAAATTTGATACATATATACGGGGACTTGGCTTCAATAGAAGTAAGGTAGATCATTATGCGCATTTTAAATTTATTAGTGACCATGTTATTTATTGGGTCTTGCATGTGGATGATATGTTGCTAATTGGAAATGACGGAAAAATTATCCAAGATTTGAAGATCCAATATTCCTCAAAACTCGACATGAAGGACCTTGTTGCTGCAAAATATATTTGGGCATGGAAATTAAATAAGATTTGGAAAAGAGGAAGTTTTGGTTGAAGCGAAGGAAGTATGTTGAGACAATACTAACGAGGTTTAATATGTAGGATAGTAAATCAATGAAGGTTCATATTGTTGTAGGTGTAAATTTATCTGCTGAATAGTGTCCGAAGACATCAGAAGAGGAAGAGGACATGTCCCATATTCCATATGGAAGTGCAGTTGATAGCCTGATGTATGCAATGGTGTGTGCTTGAATAGACATTACACATGAAATGGAAGTATTGGGAAGGTTTATGTAAAAACTAGAGAACAAGCACTGGGCAACATTGGAGTGGGTTTCTAGATATTTGCGTGGAACTAGTGATTATGGTTCATGGTACCAAGTTAGACCAGGATTGGACCTAATTTTAGATGTCCATGGCTTTGTTGATGCAGACTGGGCTGGAGATCTAGATCAAAGAATATCTACAAGTGGGTATGTATTTAAACTGTTTGGAAGAGCAATCAGTTGGATGAGCAAGATACATTCTATAGTGGTAGTTTCAACTACAGAGGAAAATACATGGAAACCACTAATGCAAGCAAGGAAGCAGTTTGGTTGCAAAGATTATGTTCAAGCATGGGGTGAGTACAATTAGCTGTAAGGATAAACTATGACAACCAAAGTACAATTTTCTTGTCAAAGGAACCTACTCATCATTTAAATCCAAAGCACATTGATGTTGAGTAGCACTTTGTGAGGGATATGGTTGACGAGAAAAAGGTGTTGCTAGTAAAGGTGGAAGATTTGAATAATTTTGCATATGCAATGACGAAGTCTATGAGTAATGAGAATTTTTCTTAGTGTAGAGAAACAATGAGCATTCCACGGCTGGACCAATGACTAATCTCTCCTATGACCCCCTATGAGGAAAAGAAAACAACAAGTGGGATAATTTTGGGTGTGTGTTATATTCTTTCCACAATTAATCTCACATGTGGAGGGTCCATAGGAGGGGTGATATCCCCTCATGTTCATTGCATAAGGTGTAGTAGGGGGCTCCCAGAGGGGGTGGTATCCTCCCATATCAGAGGCTTTACAGGGGGCCAATAGCCCCCTACACATGGTCCAGTGAAGTGCCCCGGGAAATGTTTTCTACACCCAAAAATGGTGGGTGAAACTACCCATGGTTTGGTTCATTTGTTTTTCACGTGATTTTCCACATGTTGGTTTTCTGCCCAAAGTATTTTTTAGATCCAGTCAAGGGAACTATGGTTATCTTCTAATCGAGGGTTAATGGGTTGGTGTTTATGATGCTTGGACATGTATATATATGTATTGTAACATTGAAAGGAAAATAATGAAAAAATCAATCTTGTAGTCCTAGTTTTGTGATCTAGGGAAAAGTCTATGTTTATTTGTTTTATGTTCTCACCATTGTATATTTTTTGTTTTAGTAATTTATTTCCAGGAAATTGTTGTACGGGGTTAAAACCTACAAAAGTGTAGTAAAATTATTGTATTATTATTAATTTTAAGATGCAAGGTTCATAACATTTGGTATTAGAGCACAAGGACCTAGGGTTTTTTTGCTTCAAATAGGTTATCGTGCGATTTTCACTATAACTTATTTTCTCAGACATTTTAAATGGTGAAATTTTCAAGATATTGAGAAGAAATATTGATGAAAATATAGTTAAAATTAAATTTTAGTTCTCTATTCTAGATGGGATATACTCTATGGAAGTTAGGTGTTGTGATTATTTTTGGAATTTATTTAAAATGATCCATCTTAGTACTTTTACTATAATTACTTTCTAGGATGTTTCAAATAGTGAAACTTGATGAAAATTGAGAAGACATATCAAGGTATGTTAGGTAAAAATTTCAAAATTATTTTTAAAGAATTTTACATGTGGTAAACTATATATAAGTTTTCTCTTGAGAAGAGGCCAAAAATCCAAAAGTTTTGAGAAAGTTACAATAACTTTCACTTGGCACATAAAATTATGCTTTGACCTATGGAATTGTAGAAAAAATATATTTGTGTATTATAGACCAAAAATTTGTTTCATAAGGGTTAAAATCTTAGATATATATCAAGAAAAGAGTCAACCACTTAAATATACTCCAGATTAAGCTTTTAAAGGTACATAACTTACAGGTATCATAAATTTTGATTAGAAAAACCATTTTTGGATCATTAACCGCAAAACCCACAGTGTAAACATCTTTTTGCCAAAGTTTCAAATCCCAACTGGGATCCACCATCAGGACATTGAGAATGATGATACAAGATGAGATGCAATAGGTAATAAATACTATTAGGGTTTAAAATTTTTAGAACAACCTAAGGTCGGCTTGAAATTTTATAATTTATTTTTATTATAATTTCTTTATTAATTTTATTAATTTTTATTATTAATATTTATATTTGTTTTAATAATTTAGATTTTTATATTAATAAGAATTAATTAATTTATTTAATTTATAAAACAATTAAATTAAAATTAAATTAATTAATTAATTTTATTATAATAAAAATCTAAATTAATAAAACAAATATAAATATTAATATAAAAATTAAATAAAATAAATTATAATAAAAATAAATTATAAATTTCAAGCCGACCTTAGGTTGTTCCAAAAATTTTAAACCCTAATAGTATTTATTACCTATTGCAGCTCATCTTGTATCATCATTCTCAATGTCCTGATGATGGATCCCAGTTGGGATTTGAAACGTTGGCAAAAAGATGTTTATACTGTGGGTTTTCCGGTTAATGATCCAAAAATTGATAACCACAGATCTCTTAAATCCAAGAAAAACCATTTTTATTTGGTGACTAAAAGTTGCAATAAGGAGGATCACTGCCATTTTTCATCCAGAGAAAGCTACTACACCAATTAAACCTCTTGATCGCTCATACACGACACATGAATAACTAGAACATATATATTATTGAGTAACCATGTTGGAAGATCAATTGTCACAAATTCAAGGATTAGAAAAGAATACCAAACCAAAGATGGGGGAAATAGATGAATAAATACAAAATATTCAAGGAAGAAATAGAAAAATCAATGAATTAAAATAAGGATGAAAAAAATTACAATATTACAAAATCTCTTTAAGAGGAAAATGGAGATCCAAGGAAATCATGAAGATGAGGAGTAGTAAAGTGTTGATACTCAATCACATATTGAGATTATTCTATTACAATTGGAGAGCATAAATATTGAATCGTAGAACCATAATGGTGTTTTTCATTCCAAGATCCTCATTATCAAGGTTTCACTTCAATACCAAGTAACTACTATATTATGAAGGTACATATGAGTAATTTTGATAGTAACTATCATATAACATGGATATTCCATATGGAGGAATACTTCTATCTACACCAAGTGGAAACATTGCCAAAGGTAAATAGTGTAGACATGTTTTTAGAAAAATATCAACATGTATGGTATTAATGGATTTGTGAATGAAAAAAAGAATCTATTATATCTTGGTCCATTTTTACAAAGGAATTTATATCACATTATTGGAATATTATGAGAAATACAATCTTTAATAAATTGGTAAAACTTTGACAAAAATGCCTAGTTATAAAGAACATTCATTAATTCCAAAAGTTATGTCTTAGGGTAGAAAAATTTCTGGTGATATTTGTTAAACCTATTTATGGGAACTTTAAAGGAAATATTTGAACACAAGGTGCATCTCTTTAAAGCTAAATCTCTATAAAATTCTTTCAAATCTAGCAAGGAAAGTTGAAAGTAGAAATATGCCAACTAGAAAATTTGTCATTAATAAATACAAAGAAAATCATGCTCTCTCTCCTAAACTAACAAGTTTGAACCTTAGAAAATGGATGAAATAAAGAAAAGGGACTATGTTTCAATTGTGATAGAAGGTACACTAAGGGGAATAGATGCACTAAGAATACTTTTTTCTACATAGAAAGTCAAGATGAAGAAGAGACTTATCTAGCAATAACTTGTCATGAATTAATTGACATTAATATTCACAAACTAATCTAGCAAGATATTAGTGGCTGCTCACCTACTCCACTAGGACCCCTAAGACTATTTCCTTTAAGTTTTCTAATTTATAGCAGAATTTACTATTTTTTTACAATCTAAGAAAACCCTTACTTTGCAATAGGGGTTTATAGTTGGAAGTTGTGGTCCTTGGATATATATTTTAAACGAGGTATATTAAGCACCAAACAATGATCACATGCCAGAGTTACGGACCTAGGAAGTTGATGTTCCAAATAACCCAACATGACCCGCAAACTTTTAGTGCTTCATCTTTTAGGGTTAGGATTTTGGATGTTTAAGGTTTTCAATTGTTTCTTGACGATGAAAATCGAGGCAATACTCATTGTAAAATAGTTTAGAATCCATTTAGTCGTCACGTTTCTTCTCAAAGATAATTTACCATCACCCGAGCTAGTTGTTTCTCTTATGTATGTACACAATTTTCAACAATTATTATTTATGAATCGAAGTTATGTTTCACTACGTTTATGTGTTTTGGTTTGGATTTGTATTTCATTTCATTCCTTAATAAATGTGGATCATAAACGCTCTAGAGATAAGGATATAGGAAAATAAAAAGGTAATAGTATTTATTAATTCAATTGGTACCCATAACTTCCTCAATTACAAATTCAAAAAACTTATTAATTTCTTTTTAATCCAACTCCAAAATTTTGAATAATGATTGTAGATGGATGTAATATAAATTATTTAGGGAATTTCCATAGTATTTAGTTTAATATGGGGGAGTATATATTGGATAATCCTATGATTGAAATCCAAATGGGTGGTGTTGATGTTGTATTAAGGGTCTAATGATTATAACCATTAGGAATAGTGGCCCTTAATTTCAATATATTTTCATCAATTTTTACTTAGAAGGAAAATAAATTGACCTTGGAGTCATCCAAGGGAAACCTAGTAAAGTGATAAGCTCTAATAGCATGAAACATTTCCTAAAATGGGGACACCAAAGTGTAATTGCACAAGTTTTTTCAATAGATTTTTAAACATATATATATCCTCTAATACATGGATATCTAAAAATTTATCAAGAATGGTTCAAAGTTATTTGGAGATATTCCTAAAAGTATTCCATGTACTTAAGATCATGACCATGCTATTTATTTGAAACCTTGAAGTAAACCACCTAACATTAGGCCTTACAGTATACATATGCATAGAAGAGTGAGATCGAGCTTCTTTTTCAATAAACGTTAAGGGTTGCCATCATTCTACCTATTCAAAGTGATTCATCTTCACCAATGGTGGTTGTTATCAAAAATTATGGTTCATGGTATATGTGTCTAGATTAGAGACAACTCAACAAAATGACAATCAAAATTTATTTCCTATTCGAGTCATTGATAATTCTCTCTTATTGTTATGTAATGTGAGTCATGAGATGACTGGGATGCTTAACCTATGTCTTAAGTAACCATGAACCAAGGGAATCTAAGCCATAAAAATCACCCAAGGATTGCATATGGTCCGGGCCACATCGACCGTTAACATGGCTCTATTCTTTCCCATGGGATTTCGAACCAACGACCATTTCACCATAGAGTGCCTCAACAAAACATCCTTTCACCATATATTATATGCCCCATGGGCAATAATTGATGAATTACATGGATTAATTTTCTTTACTAACTTGGATCTCAATTTTGGATATCATCAAATCGAAATAATGTAAGAAGACATTCCCGAATTTTTTTTTGAACAGATGAAGGTCACTATGAGATTTTGGTTATCGCATTTGGACTTATATATTCACCTTGAAGATTACAAATCTTGATGAATTCTATTTTCAAGCCCACCCTTAGAAATTTTGTGTTTATTTTTTAATCACATACTAATCTACAAAAAAACTTGGGAATATCTTGTATAACATGCTCTCATGGTATTAACACTATTGGAAAAGCAAGAAATATATGTAAATCCTTCCATGTATTTCTTTGGGATTCAAGAAATGGAATATTTGTGTTAGGTCCATATACTACTAGTGTAACCACTTATTGTTATTAGTGCAACCCCCTTATTATATTGTTGTGCCCATGTAGTCCCCATATTGTTATTATTGTGCTCCATAGAATCCCACTATTGTTATTGTTGTGCCCCTACATTATTATTGTTATGTCGGCTGTAATTACATTATGACCCCTTAGAATCCTATATATAGAAAGGAGGCCTTTTCATTTGTACCATCCAAGAATTTTTCTTTTGTGTAATGTAAAGGAGGTTGCACCCTTGAAGAGGATGAATTATAAGGTGTTTATATTTCTTTCATATCGCTTTGTGAGCTTGTTTCATAACATTTTGTATTAGAGCTTTCGATTCTAGGGTTTTGCTGCTCCAAGTAGGTCATACTGGTCTTTTCAATATAAATTTCTTTCTATGAAGTTTAAGAAGCTAAAAAGAAACCCATTTCAGCCAAAATCATTGTCAACCTTGGATCCAAATTTCGGATCTTGTCTCGCTATATTTTCGAAGATATGATCTAAGGAAATTAGGGCTTTTGCAAGCTCCATAATTCCATCTCAAGCTGGCCATCATGGAATTTTTGGTACATTTTGTTGTCTATGAAGGTTCAGACTAAAACATTTAAGCTCATTTGAGCTGAAATCATGGTGAAGCTCAGGAATGAACTTTAGATCTTTTTTAGCTATATTTTTGGACATACAGTCCAAGACATTTAGGGTTTCTGCAGACTCCAAAATTACAACCCAAACAGGTGACCTAGGGAAAATCATCATAACTTTCTCTTTGAGCATGAGATTGAAATTTTGTAAGAATCTACAAAAAGAGCACAGACTGTACTTTTCTGTGTATTGTTTTTAGGTATGAAGGTAAAAACACTAACACGTGGAACTTCGTACAAGTTCACTCTACTGAAACACTATATAAGAAGGTCATCTTGGGAGATTGGGCATAACTCTTTCTTGGAGAATACAGTTTCAATCAAACTAGTGGCATTGGAAAGAGGGCACAGAGGGAAACTACAAGCCTTAATTTCGAACCCTAAAGATCTAGAATTACAAAGTTACAGACTTTTCAAGATCGATCTCCTAAAACGAAGAGAAAGGTGATATGAGGAAGTTTGATGGCAAGGATCCATTATATTGGATACTACACATGGAACAATATGTTGATCTACATGATGTACAACTGTTACAAAAGGTACATGTTGCATCCTTATATTTGTAATTGAATCAATTTTTATGGTATAAAGGGATTTGTTCTCATAAACCACTCGTCACTTGGTGAATTTTCATGGAGGAAATGATAGCACATTATGAGGATAAAAAGAGCAACACCTTCTTTAGCCAATTGATAAATCTCAAACAAAAGGGTTCAATGGTAGGGCACATTGAGGACGTCTAAAAATTGAATATAATGGTAAATTATATTCCAAAGAAGCAAAGTATTGATGTCTTCATAGGGACTTTAAAGGATAACATTTAACATGAGGTTCGTCTTTTGGAACCTGATTCATTAGAGAAGACATTCAGGTTGGCAAGAAGAATGAAAGTAGAATTATGGAAACAAGGAATCCTACCACTCACAACTATAAATATGGAAGTTTCTTTTATCCTAGCCTTCCACAATCTACAAGGTTTACACCACAACAATTGCAAGAAAAAAGAGAAAAATGGCTTTTTTACATTGTGATAGCAAATACACTAAGCGTCATAAGTGTGCTAAGAATAAATTATTTTACATAGATTATGAAGAGGAGGATGAAAAGAATCAAGAAACATTAAAATAAGAGGATATACACTAGGAAATAACTCTAGAAAAAGAAGGAATGAATTGGATCATATCTTGTAAAGCATTGGTAAGAATTACCACTACTCAAACTCTCAAGATAGAAGGACATATCAAGAATAAAAGGGTAATAATGTTGATTGAATTGGGCAGTACCCATAATTTTATTCACTGTAAGATAATGAAGGAATTGAATTAATTCCCATATCTAACACCACAGTGTCAAGTGATGGTTTCAAATGGAAGAACCATAAGTTTCTTTAGAAAGTGCCATAATATCAATCTCTTCATTGGAGAATATTTTTTGAATAGACCAATGCTTTCCATTCCAATGGGTGGTATTGATGTTGTACTAGGAGTCCAATTCCTACAATATTTGGGGAATTCGAGAAGGATAATCAGCTCTAATGACATGGCAAAGCTTTTAAAAGAAGATCAATGTGGTGCAATTTCACAATTATATTTATTGGAGGTTCCCACATCAAAATCATATATCTCTCCATATTTCGAAAAAGTCTTGGACAATCATTCCAAGGTATTTTAGACTCCCAAAAGCCTCCCACCTATTTGTGATCATGATCATGCTATTCATTCTTGAAGAACTATTCCTTTAAACATCAAGCCTTACAGATATCCCTTTGTACAAAAGAGAGAAAGTGAACGTATGGTTGCAGAAATGCTAGAGGTTTGTATAATTCAACCTAGTCAAAGTTCTTTCTCTGCTCTAGTGGTATTGGTACAAAAGAAGGATGGATCATGGTACATGTGTCCGGATTATAGGGATATCAACAAGATTACTAATAAAGATAAATTTCCCATTCCTGTCATTGATGAATTATTGGATGAATTACATGGACCAATTTAATTCAATAAGTTTGACCTTCATGCAGAATATCATCAAATCAAAATGAAGCCTAAAGACATTTCAAAAATAACATTTAGAACTTATGAGGTTCATTATTTATTTTTGGTCCTGTCGTTTTGCCTTAGCAATGCACCTTATACATTCAAGGGTTTGATGAATTCCATTTTCAAACCCTTCCTTACAAAATTTTGTTAGTATTTTTTGATGACCTACTAATCTACAACAAGTCTTCGAAGGATCGTGTTCAACATGTTGATAGAGTGCTCAGACTATTGGACGAGAAATAATTATATGCAAGAACCTCCAAATGTTTCTTTGGAGTACAAGAGGTGGAATACTTGGGTCATACTGTATCTCATAAAGGTGTTAAGGTAGAACCTCAACAAAAACAAGTTATCCAACTATTAAAGGATAACCTCACTTTGGCATAGAATCAAATGAAACAACAGGCAGATCAACATTGCATCGAAATAAGTTTTGATATAGGCAATTGGGTAGTTTTACAAATAAAACCATACGAAAAATGTACCTTAAGCAAGCTAAGAAGGATAATAAACTATCACCAAAGGAATATGGCCCTTACAAGGAGCTACAAAGGATTTATAGTATGGCATAAAAACTCAAACTTCCTGCATCTTCTCGAGTGCCCCAATATTCCACGTTTCATGGTTAATGAAGTTTATTAGTGACAAGATCCCAGTTCGAACAATATTGTCGAAACTTGACAAGGAAGGAAAAATAATATTGGTACATGAAGAAGTCACATAAATAAGAACTTGACAGCTATGAAATCGATCAATTTTAGAGTATCTCATCAAGTGAAATAACTTACCTGCTAAAGGTTCCACATGAGAGGACGAGAATTTTATATAGAAGCATCCATAACTACTCAAGCATTGAGGACAACACTTTTTGAAGGAGATGGGCATGTTAG
>APFE030991013.1:0-73661 GCA_000404065.3 Pinus taeda
AAAGCTAAATCATTAAGAGAGAGCCCTCTCTGATTGCAGGTGGGCTAGAACCTGAAATCCAAAGATTGGTTTGTGGTTACCTCGGTCATATCCCTTCAGGAGCTTAGGGACAACCTGAGTGATAACACGAACCTTGCGAAGAAATTTGGAGGAAAAAATGGAGAGAAAGAGTTGGCAGATAAAATGAAGAAGGAGTTTGGTCTGATAAAAAAGTCATGTGGGTACTCTATCACCTCCATATCAGACCTGACAGTATAGTTGGCTGCCCAGATTCTAGTAGTAAAAATAATGAGAAAATGTCACATGGATGAAGTTTTGTCGCCGGTCATTTCATTCGCCTTTCAGTGCATGAAGGGGGTTCAGTACAACTAGGCAAAGTATCTATGTCAGGAGTTCCTCATGAACTTCCGTGAAGCCCAAGATGAGAGTATGCCATTTCATTACACCTGGTCATTGTTGTCGATTGTTTTGGTTAACTGGAAGCTACCAGAGGATAGCCAATTTCCTCCGGACAAAGAAGACTTCCTCGAGGCAATGCAGTTTGCCTCGTTATGGGTCTCAAAAGATCCAAAGCGCCTTAAGGAGACAAAGATCTTTTGGGTTTTGATGGAGATAGATATGCATATGGAAGTTAACCAACGGCTAAGGTTGTATCCCACCTTGTATGTGCAACTATTGGCTTATGTAGAATTCAAAGCCGATTTTCATAGGGTCTCGATCAAAGCGCGCAGAGACCCTGAGAAGAAATGGCACCTGTTTCCTTATATGGTGATGGATATAGATATCCAGGAAGTTGTGGGGCTTTGGCCATAGGAATGGTGCATGCCTATGGAGTTAGATGTAGGAACAAGCATAGGCACAGAAATCTCTTCTTCGTAGAAGTGGAAGGATGCCGCCAAGCAAGCTACTTGCACATTGAATGCACAAAAGAACAAGGAGGTTGCTATGGAATCTTCCAAGAAGGACTACATGGAGAAGGAGCATGCTAACAAAGTGCAGGAAAAACATGAACAAATGACGCAGAGGACGTCAAGAAGATTGCTTCCCACAAAACCAATGAGAAAGAGCTATTAGGGCAAGGAGGAGGGGGCGGTGAGGAGAAAACCACTCCTTTCATCCTGAAGAAGCACGTGTAGGAGCAGCAAGGTGGGCATTGAAAGAAACAGAATTTTTATAAGAAGATGTATGTTGATCCCATGATGCTGAAAGAGGGGGACTTCGATGAGTTTGGCGACAAAATTTGGGACACAATAACATAGGTGCTGCAACAATTCGAGCAACAATACATGAAGATGCTCGAGAGCATCTAGAAGGATCTGCGCAAGCTGCAAATCTAGGACAACAGAATTCAGGTAGACGTTGGGAAGGTGAGTGGCGTGCAAGCAAGCTTGACACAGGGAAAGAGTTCAGTCTCAGAGATTAACTCGCCTCAGGACATTAGAGTCTTTCCTTTACCTGAAGGGTCAGTCTGCATGGAGTCGGATGAGCATTGCGCGCTACTTCACAAAGTGAAAGACATGGGATTGAACGTTGCTACACTACTACCTAAGTCCCTTCATGTGCTACATTAGCGGGTTGTTGATGAGCTACAAGTAAGAGAACAACATGCACTCACTGCCGTCAGTGAGTTCAAAGTCAACAATTAGTAACTGTTTGTAGAAAATACTCAAGCCCTGAAGGAGTAGGAGGAGTCGTGCACAAAATGTGAGAACCTAGTCACAATGATTGAGCAAGCCTACAAATCTGTACCTGAGTTGGGTATCCCTAATGATGCAGAGACCTCAGCCAAGGTAAGGAAATTGGTTGCTGTAGTGCACACTTCGAAGGAGAAGGTTGACAAGGTGAATTTCAACCTCAGGACGTAGATAGTTGAGCTGCAATTAATGTTGTAGCTAACCACACCACTAGAAGTTGGGGGACAAAGGAATGAAATAATTAAAGAATCCATGGCTCGGCTAGATGTCATTGTTCAAGGGTACAATACGATCTTCACTTAGGCACTAGGCCTATGGGATACATTCCAGGAGGATCCAACACTCCAACAGTTAAGAATAGAGATTAGGGAAGCACAACAATAATACGATGAAATCAACATGACAGCGCAAACGTTGGCACCGTTCCAGTGTTTCGTGCTCTTACAGGAAGGTAAAGAAAAAATTTTGCACATTCAAGAATTTCAGAAGAAGAAGTATGTGCTCAGCGCACGACTTAAGCCCTAGACATAGGAATCCAACTAGTTCTCACAAACCATTCTTGAGAAGATGAAGGCTATGTAGTGAACACAACGGACTATGCAGCTGGTAGTAGAGGGACCAACCAGAGAAAAACTATTCTAGGAGGTGCATCAAGAAGTAGAACAAAGTACAACAGAGCTACAATCATTGGCCAAGGCCTTCAACGAACTCTGCCAGAAAGTAGAACAACTAGCTGAGTGACTCGAGGGTGAGCCACAATCTTTGTGTTGGGAACCTATTGGGATGGCGTCCCTAGGGGAAAAATGGAATTAATTAGTCCTTTTTTATATATTATTTTGTAAAAGATGTAAAGTCTCCGCGATTTATGGAAGTAGAGCACGTAAATGAATAAAAGTCAAAGGGGCTTAGCCCCTTGTTTTAAGTAAAGTTTGAGTCGGTTTTAAGATTCACCAATGGTCCACAGGCCACGACATTGTATGGAAAAGTCTATAAATAGTTGAGTCTTAGTGAGAGGAAGAAGTAACTTAGATAAAGAATTGGGTTCATTGAAGAATCTTGGGTAGGAGCTAAGGCAAGAAGGCTCTGCTTCCTACATTTAGGTAGAGAAAGGAAGGCTCCATAGCTGATTGCGCAGGGGCCTAGGTAGAGTCCACAGCTGAGTGTGCGGACCCCTGCACCTATGTACATAGGGAAGTTTGAGTATGTAATCAGTGAATTGAACACTAATAAAGACAATTTTCCGAAGAAATACTGAGTATTTTTGCTTATCTCTGTTAATGTTATATTTTGCAGATAAATGACATGTTTTTATGAATTACCGATTAAATGCTACACGACTATATTGAATTTATATTAATAGTATATGAAATGAATGCTTAGCCACTTGTACAAATATTCTGGTGATTTCTCTTATGTTTTCTGATGAATTAAGTAGATCTGCACGAACTCCAATTTAGGATTGCTTTATGATGCACGTAAGTAGGTGAATCAAATGTTAAAGATTTGTAAGGACTAATCATGGGCCTTTGCAAAGGTCTGAAGGCCACTTTAACTGTGTTACAGTAACATGCCCTTGGATATTATCAATCTACGTGAGGGAAGATCCAAGGTGCTAAGATACATCACACTAGCCTCTAGATGCAGAAACTTGGTTCTTGCATCTCACTATACTCCTTTGGGTGAGACTACAGCCTGCACTACGTGGGTTGTTGTCAAAAGGGCCAGTATTGTAGGGCTTTGTTGGTTGGCGCAACTAAATCTGAACTTGGGTCAGGACCCCCTAAGCCAACAAAGCCTTAGGTTGTATCACTGACTACTAAGACTATGCAATGCGCAGTTCCTTCTACCAGTCTCGCTCCCTTGATCATGAGAATTACACAATCTCTCTCATGAGTCTTTGTGTTTGCTGCCTGATATTGCTTTGAAAGTTGATTTGAAAAAGATAACATAATATTTCCATGAGTGCCTTTTCCTCCTGCAAGTATCACAGTTGTTGAGCACTTCTCTCCAGCAATCATTGTTATCATGGAACCCAAGAGAGCTTCTTCAAAACATGCCACAAAAACAAGTACCAGGGAAGCAATTAAGAGTACCCTAGTAAAATTTCTAGTGTATTCAAACACTCAATTACTTTTGGAAAAGGGATCAAACCTTACATGGAAGAAATTGAACAAAGAATTTTCAACAAAGAGCTTCAAATAAGATATAGAGGATCGACAAATATACATTAATGTTTAGCGACCGGGATTACACAGGGTTTCATGTAGATATCCAACCTTCCCATGTGTAGATGTTATCATCTGGATTTTTCCACATATTTATGTGAATATTATGACTTTGAGTAATGCCATAAGACATAAGCTTGCTACTTTTATGGTAGTAGATTATTTTCTCATGTACCATTTACCTAAGCTAGAAGTTCTCGTGGATTCATACTTTTATGCCACCAACAACTATGTGAGCATGAAATACATCATTAAAGGTTGGGTGAAAGAGCCCTCAATGGTTTGATAGACACCCAACAATACTTACAAGAGAAATTCTCTCAAGGGGGCCTATCAACCCTTGGTTATCCTAGCCTATAGAATCTATGGTTAGTAGAGCACAAAGACCTTTCCAAAAGGGTGGGAAATATTATTGAAGAAGGTTGTGTGTGAGGAGAAGACATTCAATTAGTTAGACTTATTAGCTCAATAGTTAACTATCCATGTAGCGAATGCCCAAAATCCTTCCAAGGGAAGGCAAGCAATATTCTACATGTTTGCATATCTACTGGATGAAATTTGTGCACATAATGCATTCCCTAGAATGGATTGGACTTAGACACCAAGGCACTCTGCTGTGTGTATCTACTGCAGATTTCTCTCAAATTATATCCATAAAGGAGTAATGGAGAAGCTAATTGAACACTTCCTCATTCCTCTATACAAGATGATCTTTGAGGAAGAACCAACTTGCATGTCACGTGGGGAAATGGAAATAGTATCAAAGGTCACAAATTGGTTTGCCTCACTAGATGACACCTTCCTTAGATTTTTCAGTGGTCAGAAGTCACTGCATCTTTTGCCAAGGTATGCCATTGATAAGATTGTCATGCAAGAAGTTGCATATCATCTCTCCACATGGTTGTCAACAACTTTACACAGGAAGAAGCAAGCACCTTGGCCAACTCTTCCTATGCAAATTATATTGTACGAGATCAAGAACTTGAAGGTTACAGATACCAAAGGAAAGGTGATAGAGAAGTTTTCATTCATTACTAAGGACTTTAATCCATATGATCCTATGGTATTTTCAAATACCACTGTGCGAGAATTCACATTCAATGACTTATTAGGACATTTCACTGGCTAGAGGAGGATCCATGGAAGAATTGTTATGATGCCTCCAAGTCCCATGAGTCGATCAGTTTTGCAGGAACTTCACAGGTGGCTCCATAGAAGGAATCTACTCAGGAAGAAGTGCTAGCAGAAGGGAGAAACCCTGTGTAGGATAAGGGAAAGAGAAAGGTTTCTTATAGTTTCGGGGGGAGAATGAAGCCGCAAGATGAAATCAAATCTAGCTATTATGAAAGAAACTTTAGCACCAAAGGAAAATAGGAAACAAAGGATGTAGAGAGAAGAACCGAGGAAGAGAGAATAGTAGAGGATATTGGAGGAAGAAAAGAAGAAGAAAGGCAAAGAGAAATAGCATAATAAATAATGGAGAAACAAGTTAAAGAGAAAGAACAAAACTGACAACCAGAGGGGGAGAGAGAATAGATGCAGGACATAGATATTTTTGGACAAGTTGAAGAGTTAATAGAGATCGTAGACATGGAGGAGGAACCAGAGCCCCAGAATCAAGATGTCAACCTGATACCAAGTACACAACAGGTCACCTTTCAGTCTCCACCACCTCCAGTAGTAGAGTTAGCTCCGATAAAGGAAGAGGAATTTGTTCCTCTTGATGATGATTTAGTCATGAATATGTACAATCTTTTGTATGATGAACTCTTCAAGAAGATTGTACAAACGTGTAAGAAGCCTTTTCCAGACGACCTCACATCTCCTGCATTTATTAGAGAAATGGTAATTGTAGCAGACACCAGGAAGAATCCCAATGCCATTGCTGCATCCAACTTGGCCTTCACAGGGGAAGCAAAGTCAAACACTGAGTATTTGATGGCCAAGAATAAAGAACCGGCATAGAACTTGTAGGTTGTTAGGAAAGAGGTAGAACAATTCCGCATAGTAGCTGAGAATAAAAATTCTACATAGGTCCATCTGGAGGAGTTGAAGGCAATGATACTTGATGACGTAACGACACTTTGTGATACAATGTGGAATCTCTATGAGGAGCTCGTTACCATGCATAAGGAAGCTGTCCACTTGCACTACTTGCAACAAAAGTGCAAATATTTTTTCAAAACTCTCAAGGTTATACAAGCAACCATTGTTGTCATGCATGAATTTTCAATGTGATACAATGGGGCAACATGGGAACTAGGAAAGAAATGAAAGAATGTGGAAGATCTGGAGAAAGAAAATGTTCAGATATTCATCAAGAACAACAAACAAGTCACCTTGTTCATTGCTAGAATTCAGGCCTCGTATGCATGATTGTATAATCGCATATCTTAGTGAAAACCCACAAGATCACATTAGTTGGCTTACTCACCAAAGCCAAACGTAGGAACTAGGTTAGGCAGGAGATAGATGAATACTTGGAGCAGTGCTGGCATATCATTGCTAAAGAAGATCTTGAAGTAAATAGACTGAACATGCAGCAGTACATTGGTGGTCCTATCCGAATTAACATGATGTTGCTCATGTTGAAGTCAGAAGTATATACCTGTTCCAAGTTAGTATATCAGGATTCCATGGAGACCAGAGTCCACTTCTATCTAGACATCATCACACAGTTTGAGGGATTCATTACGCAATATATAGCTTGGCATCGTTACATGGCCACATCAATTGGAAGTTGTGGATGTAGAGTTTCCCCAACCTCAAGCATGATAGTGTTTTGTCTTATTAGGTTGTTTAGTGGGCTCTACCCAATTTTGTCTCATATGGGTATGAGTTATTGTAATATTATTTTGTAAATTATTTGTAAGTGAAGTTCCATGTGTCAATTGTGGAATATGAAGAGTCATGATGTAATGTAATTGAATAGACATTTGTACATAATTTGAAGAGTCATGACAGGAGTCCAAGAGTCACAAAGGGGAATGTGAAGAGTCACCTATTTTGTTATAAATACATCCTCATAACTCATGTAAAGGGATTTTGCAAATTCAAGATTTTGGCTAGGCTTAGGTTTAGAATTAGGATCTTGGTAGTTTTGTGAGAGCCTTGGCTTCTCTGTAGCATAGAGGGAGTATCTCTCTTTGGAGGAGCAGGTGATGTTGACTTCACGTTCCACTATTGGGGCTAGTTTCCTATCAATGGTACATGTATGATTGGAACTTTCAATTTAATAAAATCTTAGTTCCAACACATTTTCATGCATATATTGTGAACATAGTAGGTCTATTCTTGTTGTATTTGCAATGTATGTTATTTAACTTATGCTTATGCGTATGAACTATTTCATTTGCATTGGTACGAATCTTGTTGAATGCATGTTGTTGTATTATTTCATCACTGTTAACTTGTGAACTATTTCGCATATTAGCTTATGATGTATTTATGCTCATGTGTCTCTTTTAAGCTGCGTACTATTACAAGCTTCTAAGGGGCTCACTCATTTTCCCTTCGTATGTTAGAACTTTCATTCACCGCACTTGAATTTTTGCAGGGTCACACGCTTTGATCAAAGTCACCATGCATCACTCTATGCATTATTGCATCCGAGGTACATCATTAAAACCCACTGCATCAACAACGAGGCAGTACTCTAGTTGGGACTCCTACACCAAACGGTGTGAGGTCTAATTGGGACTTCAGATCGGGGAGACCCCTTGACCACTGGTGGGTCTAACTTCGTCAACAACACCATATGCATAGGGCTAGATTTCCCCTTACATAAGACTTGGATACATAGGTATGTAGGTCCAAGAGTGGTTAGTATTGTCAGCACATGGATAGGTTGGATAAGTTGTGGGCCAAATATAATGATGAAGGGGCACAAAACAACATGTGTAAGGACCGAATGGGATCATGAATAGGTTGACACAACAGTTCCA
Source organism: Pinus taeda (assembly GCA_000404065.3). Lineage (NCBI taxonomy): Eukaryota > Viridiplantae > Streptophyta > Pinopsida > Pinales > Pinaceae > Pinus > Pinus taeda. Next base: position 7,864 of record APFE030991013.1, read on the forward strand.
TGAGGGCCATGAAGGGCCATGTCGAAGCTAATAGGAATCTTAATGTTGACATTGCCTAAATGTTTGTCTAAACTTCTAATGAGCATAAACTTAAAACCGAGAGTCAAACTGAGGTAAAAGATATCACTATAAATATCTTAATGAGATGAATGTGATGACAATTTTTGTTTTGAGATTTGAACATGATGGGTCATGTTAAATCAACAAGTAACAAATCCCATAGCTCGAGACAATTAGGTGGGAGGGAGCATTACATATGTTGTAACTTTGAGGGTTCTCTACCACCTCCTAATCAAAATCGCACCTTCATCTCCACATGTGGTTTAATTTTTTCCATGGTGGTTTCACTAGTTCACTGGCACACACTCTTTGGTTTCTCATGCACACTCATATTCTAGACTACTCTCTGCTCACCTCACACACTCTTCCAACATAAGAATATAGAGTCCTATGAAGGCTATGTGGTCAATTTAAAGGGTTCTATATGGTATGTTTCCCATACCTCTAGAGTAGTTAGGTACCACTTCTGATTCCTTCCCATAACTTCTAGTAGTTGGGTAGTTTAACTACTAAATAAAAATTATAGACATCTAATTTAGGTAAGATAGGAAACTTACCAAATCCATTTTATAGCTCCCACTCAAGAATTTAGATAAATGTTGTTTTCTTTCTTCTTTAGTTGTAGCAATATATTAAATATTATATACAAATTTACATCAATTAATTCTTGAAAAAATATTTATGTTGTCCATTCCAAAATTATCAATCTTAATTTATAGATTACAAATTTAAGTATTAAAAGGAGTGTTAAAATCCCCCCCCCCCACCCACCCCCCACCCCCCCCCCCCCCATCTTAAAGGAATACATTAGTGTTATATTCTTCATACCAAGGATTATTTACAATAAAAATTTGGATATAGCTTTTCAATTGCATCTTCTAGCCCCTAGGTTGGTTCATCCACTCCAATGTGCTTCCATTACTTCTTGACTTGAATGATGTCATAGTTCTAGGGTCGAGTTTTCTTCTTGTCTAGAATGCACAAAGGCTCCAACTTAATTTTTCCTTCTATTTCCACCTAAACCATAGCACACTTAATTACATGGTTAGCATCATGTACATATTTATTAAGAAATGAAACATGGAAAACATCATGTGCTTTCACTGTAGGAGGTGAATCTACTCTGTAGAACACTTATCCCACTCTTTCAAGGATTCAAAGGTCTAATAGTATCTTGGATCCAACGTGGAACAAGCCCCCATTATTAGTGAAATTCTTTTCGAATTGATTCTATGAACACATATTCTCTCACCTATAACTCTTTTTAGGGTCCACATTTTTAGGATGTGGACTAATCCATGATTTTTTTAATATTTGTAGGGTCCACATTTTCAAGATGTGGTCTAATCCATGATTTTAAATATTTTTAGTGTCCACAATGACCCCTATTTCTAAAATCACATGCCACAAAAAATGTACTTGTTTATGAAAGAAGTAACACTTTCTAAATTTTTCATATAATTTTTGCTCCTTGAGAACTTGTAACATTATTCTAAGGTCATCCCCATACTCTTCATAGATATTTTTTCCAAATAATTGTTTAATTCTTTATATTTAATCACATAAATGTGCCTAGTGCATTAGTAAGCCCAAATGGCACCACCACAAATTAATAATGACCATATCAAGTTTTGAAGGCCACATTATGAATATCATAATCCCTTACTCATACATAATGGTAACCATACCTGAAGTCAATCTTTGAAATAACCACAATGCCTCTCAACTGATCGAAAAGACCTTTGGTTCTAGAATTTTTATTTGATGGTCATGTTATTTAGTTGCCTATAATCAATACATATCGTGAGACTATCATTTCTTTTTTAAATAATGTAGGTGCCCCCCGTGTATATACACTAGGTCTAGTATATCCTTTGCCCAACATTTATTTCAATTGAATTTTTAATTCCACCAACTTATACATGATCATACTATAGGGTGCTCTAGACATAGGCATTGCCCTAGTCATAAGTTCTACCAAGAAATCTATATCTCATTTAGGAGGAAACCTCAATATTTCTTTGAGAAATACATATTTGTACTCTAGCAACAATGGATGATCCTTAGTTTTTATTTTTATATCCTAACTAGAATTTATAGTGTAAATAAAAAATACTTGACATATTTTTCTATAATATTTCTTTAGCTACAATTTCAAATTATACTTTACTGATACTAGGATTTTCTTTCCCTACAAGCTTCTTGGTTTACCCTCTCCATCTTCACATTCTAAAAGTTTTTTAAAATATTCTAGCCTCACATGTTATGATTTCATCCAATCCATTATTATTACTAGGTCATATGACCCTAGTGGTAGCACATTTAATGTTACTTCAATGTAGAGGCCACTCATCTAGAAGAGACATTCATCAATTACCCTAGACACCTTTCGCTTACTTCCTATAGCTAGTTGCACTAACCAAATCTTGGCGTGATTATTTTTCTTGCAACACACATGGATCAAGAACTTATGAATATATATAATAAAGGTTAGATATAAGGTTAATAAAAGTGGAAATATAGTGTTTGGCTAAAATACCTTCCATCTCCACCATATAGGCTTGGTGGTCTACTTGTCAATTTTCAATAGTTACATAAATATTTTTCATGCTTTTGGTTACACCATCAATTGTAGTAGCCTCTTGAAAGTTGAAAATTTTCCTATCATTTTTCTATTTGTAAGTGCAATCATTAATCATGTGCTCCTCCCTACACCCCCAAAGCTTCAGTGGCCTTTTCTTTGGCTCTTATACTTACTTATTCACTAGTTTGATTGGTTTATTCTCACTTTGAGTGAGGTAATTCTATTGGTTATCACTTTTGGCTAGTACATTAAATTTAACACTCTTCCTAGAGTGCTTATCACGTAAGGATTTCTATCCGTTATTCTTGAAGTTTGATTTCGCATTCATCATCCAATTTTCCTAGTATTGAACCTTATGTTTTGAATGGTAATAATAGTACTTAGCCTTTCTAATAGTGTACTTGAGTGTTTTTTTCTCATCAAACACAATTATGTCTTTATAGAACTATGGTAATCCACTTAGAAGAAATAAATTTTATAAATATATTGGAATATGCATCCATTGTGAGATGCCCCAACTTGTGTTAATGAAATTATTTGAATTTTCCCTCACAATATTTTATGATAGGTATTTCTACCTAGAACATTTTTCAAGTTTACTCCAAGTCAATTTATTCTCTCATATTCCCTTGAAATTCTTGATATCCTCCCACTAGATATTATCCTTTCCTCTTAGGTTAAATATGGAAATGCATGCCTTCATGTTCTTAAAATAATTTACATTTAAGTATTCCTTCAATCCTAATAGTAGTGTGTCATCTTCTTCATCGAATATGAGAGGTTTAAAATTCTTGAACTATTCAAGAAATGAAATATTTGCAGCATTTTTCTTATTCCTCCTATGCAGCTCCAATCTACTTCTTGTAATGGAAAACTTGTTTGAATTTTTAGTTCTATCTTTAGATGTGTCTTCCAAGGTGTCTTCACTAATTGTATCCTTCTTGGCACTCTTGTGCCTCTTCCTTGACCAACTTCTATTGTGCTCATTATTGGACCATATTTTTGAAATTTAGATGGGCTAGAAACCCTTTTAGGCCTATCCCTATCCACATTACTGGTAGTTGGTTCATGTTTAATTTTATTTTGTAAATATGGCATGCTTCACAACACTAGTACATTTACTTCCTCCTAGTTCTCTTGGGATTTAATAATCCTTTCAATTTCTTCCTTACTATATATATATATATATAATATATATATAATATATATAATATATATGATAATTCCAATGCTCAAACTTCTAAGTGTTTCTACCCAATGAGGAGGGGTATCCACTACTTTTATCTCATTTGAATAATCTTCTTTATTGTGTCAAGTCCTCTCTAAGTTGTAAATTGCATTTTACCATTTTGTTGAACATTCCCTTTCTTCTCTTATGCTGGTATGCATTCTTCTGTGATAAAAAAACACAAAACGATTAGTTTAAGAAAATAATTAAATTTGAACACATTTAGTTTTGTTGTTTATGTAAGCATTGGCCTATGCTAACTTAAAGTCTACTTTCTATTTCTATGCACATCACACTAAGATCTAGGTTAGATAAATCAAGTAAATTTTAATCCAACAATTTTACTACAATAAAACTTTAACATTAACAAGAGCCAAATAACTCTCTCTTCTAATCCCATTTATTCTTATTGTTCAACCTTATATCTAATACAATTTGTAATGACACTAACCCCCCTTCATGGAATTTTAAGAGGATGTAGTGTCCAGGATCAACCTCCAAGTTTAGTTTATGGATATTGGTTATCAACAATTGTATTCCTTAAACCACCTTAAAGCATATTTCTAATATCACCATCATATTTTTCTCATTGAATGCTTTCCAAAAATATAAATTTCATCCAAATCCAAACTTTGGACCCAAAGTTATTTCCATTGAAAATTTACTCTTTCAAGTGCCACGTCAACATCCATACTATTTCCATGTGTTAGACACATGACATTCCATTTGCCAATGTGTCATCAACATACAGTGCTACATTATTAGTACGTGGTTAATATGTGATAATACTCTACTCACACATCACCACTATGCTAGGCCACATCTTTACCAAACACATCAGTGATATTCCCTCTTGCATTAAGATTTAGGATTTTCCTCATGCATCATTATAAGAAATTATAGATTTCTGGATCTTTGAATGCATCCAAGGTTTTTGAAACATTTGAATCCATATGAGTTAAGGATTTCATTTATTTTATATAGTAAAAAGTTGACTCTTCAGACATCTAGATCCATAAATCTATAAAAGTATTTTTCAATGGATTTTTTCCAAAATTTTGGATCTTTTCTAGTTAGATATTTCGCACTCCACAAGGCTGACACCTAGCCTCCGCCTTAGTGTTACTATGCCTCTAGTCTACATCACCTCATACTGAATCATAACAACCAATGTACTTGAAATCCCCACATATTTGGATATCCATGTTTTATTTATTTTTTAATTCATTTAGATGCATCTAAATTTGGAAAATCCTAAAACGGCCCATTTTGTAACTTTGAATACTTTTAGAATTTTGGATTCCACATAACCTACCATGGTATGCTTTAGCACTCTGTAAATTCCCTAGGATGAGGAGAAAAACTGCAGCGGTAGCCACATGCCACTTCTAGGTCAGAATATATCCCTTTTTGGCCTTGGAGAGGGCTCTCTCACTTAGATTACTTAATCTATCTGACATTAGGCTAGGTAATAAGCTCAACAAGTTTTGATTTTTTAAAGGTATGTTGATGAGAAAAGAGACAAATCCATTGGGAATGGAGTCATATCAAATCAATTTTGTGTTTAGTGATATGATGGAAAAAAGAGGGTTTCTCCACGGGGCAAGGTAGGCAGCTTTGGTGGTGGAATTTAGGTCAAATTGTCGTACGGGATGAATGTAGAAGAGGAGAAATACAACATATTAAAGAATAAAACCATGGACGAATCTAAAATGTTTCCTTAAGCTGAAAACATTGATAACTTGGCAAAACTAAAAAATAACACCATTAAGATGAATTCTGAATCAAACATCTAGTTTTTTACAAGCAATAGGATTCACATTTAAGGGATGTAAACACACAAGATAACTTACAAGATCAAAGGAGAAAAAAACACCAAAATTATGAAATAGGAATCCCTGCAAATCACCTTCTATTTCATTCATTCACTAGGAAAGCTTTAAAAAACTACAGTGCACAAAAGTATTTCTTCTTTAATCTCACCAACAACCAACCCTTTCTACATTCAAATTCATGAATTATATACAATATTCTCTTCCTAAGTCTAAGGGGGTCTAAATCCACCTATTGCCCTAATAGATAAAATGAGTTACATGAAAATAACAAACAAAACCACTTTCTTAGGTATTAGGAAACTACCTTTGACCTATTTATTATAACTTTCCTAATACATCTTCAACTTTGAATATTTTAAAATAAACATTAACTACACCTACTAAGATAATAATCCACCTATATACACGATCAAAACCACTTCTAAAAGTCAAAAATTTGAAATGAAAAGTGCTGACTCTCCAGACTTGTAACGGATTAGTTATTTTCGCAGCAAAATGAAGTAGCCTCCTTGTTTTTTTACAGTTGTAGCCCCCTTCTATCAAAATGAAGAAAATGGGTATACTTCAAATACCTATATGATGGTGTTGAACCTCTTAAGTAAGATTAAAAATGCCGCCAGACCTCCTTTTGACCTGTTCCCCACTTTCACAGCAAGATTGTCTGCTTTCTCATCGAGAGTGATATTTCTTTAATATATCCTAAATGGTGAATGGTATTGAGATACAATTTGGACAAAAAATTAATATCCTCATATTGATTCTCCACACCAAATTTTAGCCAAATCGGACTCACGGAGTTTGAGAAAATCTGACAATGGATGTAAGTGATATTATCTTGTTTCTCGAAAACCATGAAACATTTGGGCTGAAATTAATTGAGCTTATTCATATCACCCCCGTACATATACCGTATAAATTTCAAGGAAAATGGGTACATAGTCTAAGATATGGTGCAAATATGGTGATTGTGTGAAAATGTAGCGCAAAAGCGTAACGCTCCATGTTTGAGATACCTCCAATCATTCCATGAGTTGCTTGATGACTTAAAAAGGTGTGAAATGTCTAAACAACATCAAATTCCTCCTTAGAAACTTTATTTTATCTCACAAATCCCCCAACTCTCTAAATTTAATTTTCATAAAAAATGCAGCGCTAGTGAGAAAGCATAGCGCCACCCGTCCTCTATAGGCTTTGATCAATGGTGATGTCTTTGAATAATATGCACATCATTTTCATGATTCTAACATAATGCTAACCATGTTGGAGACCCATTTCAAACCTTTCTTCATAAAAATACCAAAGTATTAAGGGACATAGATAAACTTGGATTTTCACCTAATAAGGAGAATTAACCACCACTATGTAAGAATTGTAGTGCCGTGTGGATTCGCAGTGCCCCTGCCTCCCTGTTGTAGTGAATGAAATGGGAAACCCAAGCTTTTTGATGCAGATGATGAAGAGTTGAATGATATGGGATGAAGAGGAAAGTTCGAATGCTCGCATGGAATGGCCTGGAGAAGAAATGAAGATGTTGACTGTGATTTAGAAAGAAATTCATGAATGTGTAGTGCTTTTCTGAAAACAAAACACATTGGGAAAAGGAAGGATTATCCTTATGACCGTTATTCCCTGTTGGGATCATGAGTTGTCCTTTTGAAATGACATTCAAACCGATACCAAAGATCCTCCAAGTCTCTACCAAGATCATTTGATGATTTATTTTTATGTAGACATAGCCTCTAGACTTAGCTGACCTACTAACAATGACTTAGAATGGTCACCAACTCACAACAACCAAGGATTTATAAAATATGTTTTTTGTACTTTTTCCAAGGTGACTAAAGGCTTCCTATGATAACCCTTTAATAAGGATAACACATGACTCTAGACATTGGATTCGTATAAAAATAGACACCTTTACATGACACTTAATCTAAACATAGACCTCTTTAAACAATAATAGTCAGGTTATCATGACTACTATTTAGAAATTAACTTTAGATAAATAGAAATACTAACATGACCAAGATTCCTAGACATAGGACCCTAATAGAATGTGCCACATTTAACATTCCATACGAAGTTTTCAACATCACCACACCATGTTTAAATGCAATGTAATCATGTCACATCATCTAAAATCAGTTTTCATGTCATTTCAACATGGCATATCAACACTTGCCTACTCATAGGGTTTGGAGTGCTCACGTGGAATCCATGTATCCTCCTCATGGCATGTTACATTGGCATTCAACATTTATGTTTTTCCAAAAGCATAGCTCTATAAATTTTATGGATACTTATATCCCCAAAAATATTGATGTCACAGTTCATCCACATTAAGTTCCATATCTTTCATGTTTTCCATCCGACCTATCTAGTGTTAGTGTTAGTCTTTGCATCCTATCACCAGTGATGAAATGGGCTCTTATCATGTCTTGTTAGGGTCCCACAGTCAATTTTTTGTCATTCCATTAGGTCATCATGCAAAAATTTGGTCACTAGATGTAGCCTCAGGTTTGTCTCCAATCCTTTTAAAGACTTTTTATTCCTTGCTGGCTCATATCACCTTTGTGCTAAGTGTACTTCAGTCATGAGTTGTCTTCATCATCATATTCATTTGTATCATGATTTCATTCAACCAAGGTTCCCATTAGGTTTTAGCATTTCCAAGGTATCCATTAGCTTTTAGGGTTCCCAAATAATCATTTCAGAGGATTTCATCATCAACTTTAGGTTGCATTACATCAAATCCAAGTAGGTGGCCTTGTGTTTACCATATTTGTCTCTCAATTCTGCTTGGAAAGCTACTTTCCCTCTCCTAGGGTTTTGAGGGCATTTTTTTGTTTCATGACCTCCATGGTAAAAAATTCAACAAAACTTGTATCCTGATGCTCATACACCTTCCCCTATCCTTAATATACCTTCCTAAACACTTTCGGTCAATCTTATCCCTCAAAATCACCATTTTCCCACAAACCCTAGCCTATTGCTACAATTTTACACTTTTCTAGGCTGGGCATGTGTTTTTCCATATTGGACCCCTTTCCCTCACTCAATCCTTAAAATTCTACTTTCCCCTACTTCCTAACATCCCTCCCTACGTCTAAAATTTTTTCTAAGAATTTAGAAGCCCCCTATCCCCTTTATTTCCCTTCATTCTTATAAATTTCCCAAATCCCTCATTTTTTTTCTACGCTAAACCCTAATTGTCTCTCCCATTGAGCTAGGGTTTGCTATGGAATCAGAGACATCTGAGTAGAGGAGGCATAAGCAAGGTCGTATCAGCAAGCATGAGTCCATTTCAGTTCATAAACATCATTTCTCCATCATTTTTCAAGAAGTCATTCCAAGGGACAAATCATTTGCCACACATAGGACCAGTTTTTCTTCAAAGGATGGTTCTGTGAAAATGAATATGAATTTCACAAAAGTGAAAGCGGTTTTTGTCAATAATATACCAAGTGACAACAACCTCCTTCAGGTTTTACACATGTATCATATGTTGGGAGATATAAAACTTTCTTGGAGACCTATGTTAGAAAATAAAAATAAAAAAATTAAGTTAATTTCCTGTTTTAGTTATGATTTTGTGGCACGGATTCCGAGAAAATGAAATTTAATTTTCAGAAAATTAGAGAGGTTGTTATTAAAAACATCCCTCATGTTTCCAAAACTCCTTATGGTTAGAGAGATATTGCTTCATCTTTGAGCCCTATGTTCGCGTAAAAACCCAGAATTTTGACCTAGCTATAAGCGTAGTGCCTTGGCGCTACTCTTTCATATCAGAGATCCACATGCTAAAAAAATTATATCCCTGGATATATTTTACCGTAAGGATCTCGGGTATCCAATTTTTGAAGCAGGTCAACAAACTAGTGAGGAAAAAATTCAAAAAAGAGGTGAAAAAGTCACTTTCTGCCACTATTATGGAGCAAGCACTACGCTTATAGAGTCACCTTGGGAGAATTGATTTTTGAAGGCCTTTCCATTTTCCATTTCCAAAATTCAAATTGATATGAAAACTAGACAGATAATTCTAGTTGACCATTCTCTTACCTTTCAAATTTGACTTCCAGAAAGGCTCCACAATTGGCCTGCAATGTGGTGCTATGCTTATAGATGAATGTGCTTGTAGTTGTCTTTTTCAATTCAATTTCACCAAATATTGGTTTTATGATGTAATTTGGATATTTTAAAGACTTGATGATGCAATTATTGAGCTAATTAGCATGATAGGTTGTTTTTGTACTTAACTAGGCCTAATAAAGGTAGAAAAACCCAAATCAAAGTCTAAAAGAGGAGTTTGTGTTTGACCTTCTTACTCTCTCTTCTTGGTTGATAGATTTTTGGTAACTGTTCCACCACTTAGGGATTCAACCCCTGAAGGTGGGGAAATGGTTGTTTTGAGTCTATATGTATGATTTCTCATTCAGTGAGAAGGGTTGTACTTTTGTGGAGAGACTTGTACCTTATGTTTTCTACAGCTAATCAAGGAGCAATTGCAACTATTTTTCAGGAATACTTGTTGAGTGAGTCTACGGTGTTATTTTCCTTTCATATCAGCCTATAATTGATGAAATAATCTCCATTTACATGCTTTTCCTTCTTCTTATGGTTTTCCTTATAGTCATATAGGAAAAATTCTTAGGTTTAAGCTCTGTTTATGTGGAAAATCATGCTTGTGTTTCTTTTCTTCTAAGATTAATGAATTCATGCTTATACACGCTCATTATGATTTCTTAAACTCTCAAACCTATACTAGATTGAATAAATATTAGGCTCACCACAACACATTTATTCTAGCTCCTCTTTATGCATGTTACTACACACTTGATATCTAGACCTAATTGGCGACTCTCATCCCTAGTCCAGCAAACCTAAAAAACCTAAAATTTTCAAATACTCAAACAAGACTTATACATCTAGCCTAAAATCCATGTCTTTTCAAGTTATTCATTGAGAAATCCTCAGAGAGATCCCTCTCTGGTTCAATAGGGCTAGCTACTGAACTGAAAGTGGTTCGAGGTTACCTCTTTCAATCTCCTCCTCAACCTCGGACATTGTAGGGGATAACATTTTATGACGTTGTTGCGGGGGATCAAAGTGATATATTTTCCATGAGAAAGAACAACAAAGATCAGATCTGATTGTTGATGGTGAACAACGATCAGACACAAGAAAGGTTGTGCATCTTTCACCTGACGACTCTAGTGTCAAAGAATCCAAATGTTTAGAATTTTCATGGAGACTCCACTGTTCAAAAACTGGTAGTTTCAAAATGGATCAGCTGTTCAAAGGTATGCTCCTGCGAATCGTGCTCATATTCCAGGTTTTCCAAATCGCGTGCCTTTTGTAGATTGAAATACTAGTTGCCAAAGTTCAAAGATGAGAAAGGAGAACATGTTGCTCTTCACTTGGTCAAATTTCACATGCATATACATAGGCTACAGATTCAATTTCTTGAAGATTGTTTGATGAAGATGTTTATGGCTACCGTAGAAGGAAAAGAAAGATCATGGTATGAAGGATTCAATCCAGGTAGCTTATATTCTCTTAAAGATTTCCATAGAGTGTTCTTTAAGCATTATGGGAAGTTTCTTTTACAAATTTGTTGTGATTATTGAGAAGGTTTTATTGCAGATCTTAAAAGTATTGATGATATCAAATGTATGGATGATGAAGAGATCATTGGAGCCTTCTATGATTTTTCCTTCCAATAGAAATCTAAAGAAGTTAATCACTTTGATACGCGAGATCATACTCAGCACATAATGGCCTCCTCTTTGATTGATGAAGAAATAAATGATGAATATTGTTTAGATGCTCATAAATATTCCCCACAGGAAACAATTTTGGCAACAACACAACACACTAATAAGCTAGAGGTTAGGAAAGAAATTCAATAGCCTCAAATTAATCGAGAAGAGGAGAATAATGAAAAAGAACAAGTTATTTTAGATCCTGTGGGTGTACATCTTAGCACTGTTGTTGTCGGGCAATGTCCTCTTTCCAATCATCAAGTAAAAGTAGTTGAGCATATCATTGAAGAATCATTTGTTGATTTGCAATAGTCTTATGATCCACAAGAATATCTCCAACATATAGTATTTTCTTCCATGATTAAAGATCAATCATATTTGAATGATGAAAGGCAAGTTTTATTTCATGATTCTAATGATGAATTGCAACAACCTTGCCAATATTCAAGCGATCAAGATATATATAAAGATGTTCTTTCCAGCTACCCTTCATTCCTTTCCTCTTCTGAGTGTTTATTTAAGGAAGAAATATGCGCAGATCTGAATTTTGAGTTTTCTCGTATAGAAACTATAGAGAGTCATGATCAAAAATAGTGCACAACAGGTTTGTTTTCTTCAGTTTGATGAACATGTTTAGTAACCTTCAAATGATCAAGATATAGAATTTTTTCAGATCCTAGATAATTATTTTTCTGATATACATGAAAAGACACTTGTAGAAATTTGTGTTGATGTTAATTTGGCTACATCAATTGAAGATCTACAAGAACATAAAAATCTTGTCTATGATCTGGATGCTATGGAAGATCACATTGTTGCATTTCCATTTAAAAAGGATCGACCAAAATAAGAAGAACAATCAATCATTATATTTGAAGGCATCTCCCTTCTTTTTGTTGATCAAAAAGAGGTAATGTTTCATGATTTTCAAGACCCCATGGGTAGTCTTTTTCAAGCATTAGAAAAAGTGGAGTTTGTTTATTTCACCAACAAAGGTTTTGGACTCAGGTATCATTTTGAGTTTCCATCTCTTTCTTCATGCTTGGTGGAGCTGAATACAAGCATCAGTCAAGTAGTCACATATTTGATTTGTTACACTAGATCTTCGATTTCACTTTATCATATCGTTTATGGATCAGTTAGAGTAGGTAAGGTGTGATGAATAAGCTTAACATCTCGAGCATCTTTTTCAGTGTCAATTTCTAGTAGGGTTTGCAGTTGATGGTACAATTCAGTTTTCAATTTAATTTGAGTCAGTTTGAAGATTGTAGTTGCAGTGACTCCATTTGCCAATGGATAAGGCTACCTGGTCTACATTGTTCTTGACACCTCCAAGGAGCTACCATCCCCATCTGGAGCCAATGTTAGTGTCAGTGTTTGAATCCTATCACCAATGATCAAATGGGATCTTATCATGTCTTGTTAGGGTCCCACAGTCAATTTTTTATCATTCCATTAAGTCATCATGCAAAAATTTGGTCACTGGAAGTAGTCTCAGGTTTGTCTCCAATCCTTTTAAAGAATTTTTATTCCTTGCTAGCTCATATCACCTTAGTGCTGAGTGTACTTTAGTCATGAGTTGTCTTCATCATCATATTCATTTTTATTATGATTTCATTCAGCCAAGGTTCCCATTAGGTTTTAGGGTTTCCAAGGTCTCTATTAGGTTTTAGGGTTCCCAAGTCATTATTTTAGAAGCTTTCATAATCAAATTCAGGTTGCATTACATTAAATCCAAGTAACTTGCCTTGTGTTTACCATATTTGTCTTCAGTTTTTCTTGGAAAGCTCATTTCCCTCTCCTAGGGTTTTAAGGGAATTTTTCTTGGTTTCATGACCTCCATGGTAAAAATATCAACAAAACTTGTATCCTTTTGCTCATAAACCTTCCCCTATCCTTAATATACCTTCCTAAACACTTCTGATCACTCATATCCCTCAAAATCACCATTTTCCCACAAACCCTAGCTTATTGCTATAGTTTTACACTTTTTTAGGCGCATGTGTTTTTCCCTTTTGGAGCCCTTCCCCTCACTCAATCCTTGAAATTACACTTCCAACTACTTCCTAACATACCTCCATATCTCCCAAAATTTTCCTAAGAATTTAGAAGCCCCATATCCCATTTATTTCCCTTCATTCTTATAAATTTCTCAAATCCCTTTTTTTGCCTACACTAAACCCTAATTTTATCTCCCATTGAGCAAGGGTTTGCTATGGAATCAGAGAAATCTAAGAAGAGGAGGAATAAGGGAGGTCATATCAGAAATTATGAGGCCATTTTAGTTCATAAACATAATTTCTCCATCATTTTTCAAGAAGTCATTCCAAGGGACAAATCATTTGCCACAAATAGGGCCAGTTTTTCTTTAAAGGATGGTTCTGAGCAAATGGAGATGAATTTCACAAAAGTGAAAGATATTTTTGTCAATAATATACCAAGGGACAAAAAACTCCTTCATTTTTTACACATGTACCATATATTGGGAGATATGCAACTTTCTTGGAGACCTATGTTAGAAAATCAAAAAATTTCAAGTTAATTTCTTGTTTTAGTCATGATTTTGTGGCACAGGTTCTGAGCAAATGAAACTAAAATTCCAGAAAATGAGAGAGATTTTTCTTAAAAACATCATTATCTACAAAAACCTCTCTAATTGTTCCAAAACTCCTTATTATTAGAGATATATCACTTCATCTTTGAGCCCTATTGCCGCAGAAAAACCTAGAATTTTGACCTAGCTATAAGCGTAATGCCTTGGCGCTACGCTTTCATCTCAGAGCTCTAAATGCTAAAAAAATTATATCCCTGGACATAATTTTCCCTAAGGATCTCCAATTTCTACCTTTTGAAGCAGGTCAACAAACTAGTGAGAAGAAAAAGTCACTTTCTACCACTGTTCTGGAGCAGGCATTGTGCTTATAGAGTTACCTCAAGAGAATTGATTTTTGAAGGCCTTCCCATCGTCTATTTCCAAAAATTCAAGTTGATTTGGAAACTAGACAGAAAATTATAGTTGACCGTTCTCTTATGTTTCAAATTTGACTTCCATAAGTCTTCCAACATGGGCCTACAAGGTGGAGCTACACTTATAGCTCAATGCACTACACTTATGGCCAAATGCACTACACTTATACCTATAGTTGTCTTTTTCACTTCAATTTCACCAGATCTTGATTTTATGATGTAATTTGGATATTTTAAAGACTTTTTGATGTAATTATTGACTTAAGTTTACTTAATTAGGCCTAATAACGATAGCAAAACTCAAATCAAAGTCTAAAAGAGGAGTTTGTGTTTGACCTTTTTACTCTCTCTTGTTGGTTGAGAGATTTTTGGTAATTGTTCCACCACTTATGGATTCGACCCCTGAAGGTGGGGAAATGGTTGTTTTGAGTCTATATGTATGATTTATTATTCAGTGAGAAGGGTTGGACTTTTGTGGAGAGACTTGTACCCTATGTTTTCTTACAACTAATTAAGGAGCAGTTGCAATTATTTTTCAGGATACTTGTTCAGTGAGTCTGTGGTGTTGTTTTCCTTTCATATCAGCTTCTAGTTGATGAAATAATCTCTCTTTACATGTTTTTCCTTCTTCTTATGGTTTTCCTTGCAGTCATATAGGCAAAATTCTTAGATTTAAGCTCTGTTTATGTGGAAAATCATGCTTGTGTTTCTTTTCTTCTAAGATTAATGAATTCATGCTTATACATGCTCATTATGATTTCTTAAACTCTTAGACCTATACTACATTGACTAAATGTTAAGTTCACCACAACACATTGATTCTAGCTCCTCTGTATGTCTATTACTGCACACTTGATATCTAGACCTAATTGCCTGCTCTCATCCCTACTCCATCAAACCTAAAAAACCCTAAATTTTCAAATATTCAAACAGGACTTATACATATAGCCTAAAATCCATGTCTTTTCAAGTTATTCATTGAGAAATCCTCAGAGAGATTCCTCTTTGGTTAAGTAGGGCTAGCTATTGAACTGAAAGTGGTTTGAGCTTACCTCTTTCGATCTCCTCCTCAGCGTGGGACATTGTAGAGGATAACATCTAGCATCTAGAATTTTGTTAAATTAAATTGACAAATTATTTAGGTTGCACAAATATCTGAATCTCAATGGAATTTCGATTCTTGGTCCGTTCACATGAAAATTCCAAGCCTTTCCATGTAAAAATATCAATAATATAAATATCAACAAGCTCTAGATCCCTAGTATTGTTAGTTGACAAATTCCAAACTATCTACCTCTTGCTAGTAACAAAATTTGAATCTTGATAGAATCTAAATCCTTAGTCCCATCACTTGCTAGATTGTGTACTTTTTATCTTTGTTAACTGATGGTTCTATTAATTAGGCCACTAGCCATTGGGTAGACTAAGGAATGATGATACAAGCTTGATCTTACTCCAGTTAATGCATTTTTACCAACATAAATGGAAAGGGGACGACAACTAACATTTCTAGTAAACAAGCCATTAACCACTAGGAGAACTTAAGGACTAATTCTAATGGTTTGATCTTGGTATAATGAATGGAATATACACATAGAACCTTTTATGGCTAATATCCTAGTCACAATAGTTGTTAGGTCACATGATTATGATCTGGGCTAAAATCCGTTAATCCCAAAATTTCCTAAAATTTACTATGAGACCATAAATTTTCAAGAAATTTTCTAGGATATATGGTTAGTTTAAGAGGACTAAAATTAACTCTAACAGGGAAAAATACTTTTTCAAATACTTTTAAATGTTAAGAAACCTTCAACAATTGATGAAGGAACTTCGAGCAATAGCCAAACCTAGTTTCTTTTCCAATAGAAGTGAAGCAGATATCCCTTAAAAAAATCCAAACTTCACTTAATGGAGTGAGGCTTCACTCAATTATTTTGGACTACAACCTCACATTACAACTCTATTTTTTAGAATAGAGAGGGCAATGTTCTATCTTACTGATTCGGTGATCAAATTTTATGTGAAAAGTGAGAGTGCCCATAATGTTTTGAAGCCAGTGTTGAGTCGAATTGTTCATTGTTCTGAATCCAAAAACACTCGTTTCAGCTCAATCCAATATCGTATGCTCAAGTTATCGAGTTCTGATCATTTGGCCCAACAACTAAAAAATTAGTAGGTTTGCTAAGTAGGCGGCTGACTTGGTAGGCATACTGCTGACATCATCAGTTTAACTAGGAATGTATGGACCAATGAATATTTTCCAACTGGTAGGCTCTTATTAGGTGAGTTGGCTCATTGTGATTGGTTCATTTTGTTGTGGTGGACCGATGAGGGTGTGCCATGTGGCCCAACCAGAGGTCGACATGTGGCACCCAGTGGTTGGCCCAAATTTGGTTAATGGTCAAATAGGTTGGACATGATTCGAACCCATGACCTTCGTCGATCAAGATAAGTTCCTTGCCACTACGCCATGCAGGTGGTTCTTACCCTTATATCGAACCATGATATTTAAATTTTACATAGCACATGTTTGGAAGGAGGGGTTAGGCAGTCAGCCCCGATCCCCGGTCACCCACCACCACATGATCCTAGGCACAAGGATTTTGGGGCTTCGGACCTTAGCCTGACCTTGGTCACGAGAATCCACATGACCATAAGCGAGGTGGAATGGAGCGCCTACAGAACAGGGGCTTGGGACCAGCCTAGCCCCTAGTCATATGGACCTGCAGAGGAGCCCGCACTAAACATTAAGTGCTATGTAGAAGGGTATGTGATTTTATCCCTAACCTTGGGCATATGGATGCTCACATGACCTCAAAAAAGTGGGAGGGGGTTTAGGGTTGGCCCTAGCCTAAAGTCACTTGTCACCTGCATGGGACTATGTCATAACACTCAGCGGACTGGAGCGGAGATAGCCTCGGGCACATGGCATATGGGTGCAATGAGACCCTGGTGTGTGAAGAATGGGGGCTTCAGTGGTAAGAGTGGGTCAATGTCCCAGCCTTTAGCCCCATAGGCACCAACATGACCGCCGACTTGACAGTTAAGGACCTAAGCCAATGGGGGCGGGTGGTTAGGCCTAAATGTCAGCCTTATGGTGCCAACGTGACCAATTTTTTCCACTCAGGGGTTATTGCGAAATTTAATTATCCAACAAATTACACCTTCAACGGTTTAAATTGTTGCCTCCAAAGTGGAAAATAGGGAAAAATTGTAGCGTTATTAGACTGTTTATCTAGTTTGTAGAATAGATAACAAAAGAACTTAGTACAAAGAGTGCTAGAGCCATAACTTAGTGAGTTTTTTGCCTATTGGAGCTCAAGAAGAGTCTAGATAGGGGTTTTTGGAAATTCTGGATTTAATGGTCACCTCTATTTTCTGATTGGAGCATATCTAAAGAGACACTTTGTAGGTTCAAGTCCATGGGTGTATGGATTAATCGTGTTTTGGAGCAGATTCTGAAGGTGTTTGAGCATGGAGAAGGCCTTGTAGGGGTCTTCTAACCTTCAAAAGTTTATTGTAGCAACTGTGAATTGCAGGTTGTAACTCATTTTGTGTTTTCTCACTATTTATTATTGATGAAAGCTTTCTTTTTGTACCTCAATGTGGAATTGAAATACTTATATGCTCATGTATGCTCATTTTTAGATGGAGTACTGGGTCTTTATAGGAGACATATTTTGTTGCTAACGGTTTCATGATCGAATGTAGGTTGTCATGTTGTTTACAGTGAGATTTATTTGCAAAAGAACATTTCCTTTAAGGGAAAAGCAGGCACTTGTTTTATCAGCAAATTTTATGTGCTCTTTTCCACTAAATATTTGGAGTGGTCTAGCTATGTTGGAAATCCTGGAGATGTAGCTTAGGAGGGGTGAACTTTGTCACCAAATTTTTTTTTTTTTCTCTTCATGAATTCCTAGATGAGTTAAATGATGAGATGTTTCTTATGTTTTTATTTTACACGAAAAATTAACTCATAGTGCATGAAGAGACCTTTGAAAACTTGTTTTGTCATAAGACCCATTTTTCCTTGCAAAGCGTCAAGAGAACAATCACTTTCTAGGAAGGAGACGTTCTCCTCCAATCCCAGATCAAATTGGTATTAGATCAAGGCTTGACCAAGTTGCAAGAATGGGAAAGAATATTTTCCAAGAGCTCGAGGAGATGAATTTATCTCTTCGAATAGAGAAGATTGAATTGAGGAGAATGCTTGAAATTGTCGAAGAGGAGAAGAGGCACATGCACCTTTGGTTGCATCATGTGCTTGAGGAACAAGTTGATGAAAGTTCCACTCCATTGACAGCAAATGAAACCTCCAAAGTGGAACCAATATGTGGGCATGGTTGAAACAAAGGTTATGGTCCTTATGAGGAAAATGATGCATGTGAATTTTGTAAGCATCGTATAGATTCTCATCATATGTCGGTTCATAAGAGTGGATGGCTAGAGTCATCTACAAAGTTGTCATCATCATCTAAAGTGGAAAATGTGGATGTCAAGTTCAAGGAGGTAATAAGCATCACAAGTTCAAATCCTTCTATTTATGTTCATAACAACTCTTTTGTGTCATTTGAACAACATAGTAAAGGCATTGGTATGAATTTGTTATCTAAAATGGGTTATGAATGAGGAGGCCTTGACATCAATGTCCAAGGGATCACCAATCCAATCATGGTACAAGAGAGACCAAGATATCAAGGATTGAGATATGGGCAAAGAGAGTTTGGAGAATGCTCTAAATGGTTTGAGGCAAATTAGTCATCAGAGGATGATATGTCAAACCAAGATGGTGGTAAAAATGTCCATTTATCTCCTAAGAGAGATGAATTCTTTAAAGGATCTTGAATTTCATTGTCCAATCCACATTGTCAAAGCTGTAGTCCAATGGAAATGTACAAATCTCATGGGTGTTTTCCAAATGTTGGTAATTTTGACTATTTGTGGAAAATGTATCCTTGCACTTTTTGTGATGCATTTGACCATTTTGTGGTTGTTTGTGAGCAATGCATGGTAATGGTCAAAAGAATGGATAATATTCTTGGCATAAAGCATGATGAATCTCCTTCACATTTGAGGACTTCCTTGTCGGCAAGAAAATGAAAGTACTTTTGTACCCATTGCAAGATGCATGGACATGGGAATGACCAATGTTGGAAACTACATGCAGAGATTCGTTCCAAGATGCATAAGGAGGTTATTAAAACCAATGTAAAGGAAGAAATAGGTGGCAAAGAGGACTCACAAAATTCCTAAGGAAACCTTCAAAGAAAATTTGATGCAAAAACAAAACCCACAAGCCTAGGAGAGGTAGAGATTGGGTAGACTGTTTGTATAGTAATTTGTTTCTTTGTAAATTTTAAAATCTTGTTCATGTCATTACATGTTTTGGGTACTTTTTTAAAGTGAACAATAATAATCACTATGTGAAACAAGTATGTTTTCATTGAAATGTTATGTTATTGTCTTGTTTATGAGTCCAATGTTTAAGGACTTTTGGGATGTACAATGTTTATCATCCAAGTTTGTCTACAGTTTGTTATGTACTCACCGATGCAAGTGTTCAAAATGAAACTTGTTGCGAATATAATACTTTTTTAAGATTGTACAATATGACTATATTTTTATAGGCGAAGCTAATGGTGCCATTTAAATTTCATAGCAATTTACTTTTGTGTACAAGCTTAGTTTGACGACAATAATGCAAGTTTGAAATAATGCATGATAGGCATTGTATTACTTCTAAATTCCAAGATGGAAAGTCAAGTTTGTCTTCAAAAAAGGAACTTCAAAATGAAGTTGTTTGAGCCATGAAATATGGGTTTAAAGAGAATGTTCAGATTCCACTCAACAATTTTTTTGTTCCTCCATCAACGATAAGAATTTTTGGCTTGATTCTTGGTAGGATGGTAGGCTTTCACAAAGAAGATAGGAGAAGTACCTTGATTGGAGTTTGAATGGAACCAATTGAAAACATAGCATTATGGATTGAGTTTTGGGTAATTTTTGAGTTTTAGCCTCATTTTATTTACTAGGAGAAGTAAACTTTTGCAGTCCAAAAGTTCCTAGTTGGGAGGTAAGAGTCGGTGGTCAAATTTCAGCTCAGAAATGAAAGTGCCTAGAATGTTTTGAAACTATCATCATGTTGAAGTGTTCATCATTATGAATCTGATGACACATGTTTCACCTCAATCAGATATCGTATGCTCAATTTATTGTGTGCTGATCGTTTGGCCCAACAACTAAAAAAAGGAGGTTTGTTGACTTCATATTGTTGACATCATCAGTTTGATTGGGAAGGTACAAACCAATGAGGATCTACCAAGTGACAGTGTCATATTGTGCAATTTGGTTCACTATGATTGGTTTGTTTTGTTGTGGTGGATTAATGATGGTGTGCCACATGACCCAACTGGAGGCTGCCATGTGGCACCCTGTGGTTTGCAAACATTTGGTTAATGGTCAGACATGATGAGAAGGATTTGAACACAGGACCTCTATCGACCAAGACAAGCATCTTTCCACTATGCCATACGAGTGGTTCTTACTGCTCTACGGAACCACGTCTATTTAAATTTTACATAGTGCATGTTTGGGAGGAGGGGTTGGGTGGTTAGCCTCGACCCCCGATCACCTACCACTAAATGACCTTAGGCACAAGAAGTTTAGGTCTTTAGACCTTATCCTGAACCTGACTCCACTTGACCACAAGCGAGGCAGAATAGAGTGTCGACGAAATGGGGACTTGGGACTAGCCTAGCCCCTGGTCATATAAACTTGCACAAGACCACGCATTGAAGATTGAGCATTAGGTTGAAGGGTGTGGAAGTCTAGTCCTCGACCTCAGTGTATGGGATCTCACAGAACATCAACAAAGCAAGTGGGGGCTTAGGGTTAGCCCTAGCCCACGGTCACTTGTCACCTACAGGGAACCATGGCACAACACTCTCCGGAGCAGAGCGAAGATATCCCCAAGCACAGGGCATATGGGTGCAATGAGACCCTGGCGCGTGAATAACGAGGGATTTAGTCATAACGGTAGGCCATTGGCCTGACCCTCAACCCCATGGGTGTAAACATGACCATCAGCCTGACAATTAAGGGCCTAGGCTGGCAGGGCCGAGCGGTTAGGCCCAACCCTGAGCCTTATGCCGTAGACGTGACCATATTTTTCACTCATGGGGTTATTGGGAAATTTAATTATCCAACAAATTGCACCTCCAATGGGATAAATTGTCACATTCGCAACGGAAAATAGGGCAAAATTGTAGCATTGTTAGATTGTTTCCTAGTTTGTAAGACGGATAACAAAAGAACTTAGTACAAAGCTTGCTAGAGCCATAAATTGGTGAGTTTTTGGCCTTTTGAAGCTCAAGAAGAGTCCAGATAGGGGTTTTTGGACATTCTAGATCCAATGGTGACTTATATTTGCCAATTGGAGCACATATAAAGAGACTTCTCTATGTTCAACTTCATGGGTTTATGGATCAATTAGTGTTTTGGAGTAGTTGTTGAAGGTGTTTGAGCATGGAGAAGGGCTTTTAGGGGTTTTCTAACCTTCAAAAGTTTACTGCAACAAATCTGACTTGTAGGGTGCAGCTCAATTTATTTTTTCTCATTATGTCTTGTTGAGGAAAATGTTGGGCTCAACCCAACTTGGCCTAAATTTTGGCAAAGAATCCGCATTTTATGGAGCAGAGTGGGCAGTGGAGGGTGAAGTGGACCGTGCAATAGAGTATTGGAACATAATTTAGACGACACAACAAATATACCATGCTTTATGGGGGATTCACGGTGGGTCGGAGCCCCTCTTTTTTTTTAAAAGAACAAATATGGCATACCTTGATATAATGAAGGAAAGAATGGCGCAATTGCTTGGTTTGGAAGAGGACAAATTTATAGAAGGATTTCATCAACAAGTACAGAAAGTAAGAGAAAAGTCCTAACATAACAAATATATTAAGCATAATAAGTTCCAAGTAGGATACCTTGTTCTCCTCTATGACAGTAAGTTTGTAAAATTTGTAGGAAAGTTCAAGATGCATTGGTTGGGCCCATACATTATCAATCATATAACTGATGGAGGCGCAGTTCAATTAGAAAAGTTAAATGGAGAATTGATTCAGGGAAGAGTAAATGGAAGCATATTGAAGCTATACAGGGAAAATCTTGCCCCTATAGCTTCGCTCTGAAGAAGAAAGGAGAAAAGTCTTAGTGCCACATGCAGTTGAAAGTGGGCACTGGACTATAATCTATGCTGCAAAGGGATCCGATGTAGGAGGTTAATTTTCTATAGCCTAGATTATGTCGAATTTCATAGGAGCCTCAACGTAAGAAGGGTTGTTCACTATAATGTGGGATGTGTTGAAGTTCACCAGAAAAATATGACTGTTAAAATGGAAAGTTAATGTTTAAACACGCAGAAATTTGCATTTATGAGATGGATTGACAAGATCTAAGGTTAAATATGCAATTAATGAGAAAAATCTAAAAAAAAAAATCTGAGCTAATGAAGGGGTTAGAAATTTAGAATTGTTATAAAAAATCGCCTCCCACCCAAATTTGGCACTTTGCTGATTGAGAATTCGAGTGTTGCTATTGCAGAGAATTTTCAGAATTATTTGTATATTTCGTGAGAAGGGCTTACCTGGAATCATGGAAGCATCATCACCCATAAAAAAATCACCCGTAGTAGCATCATTACCCATGCACTGGATATCTCCAAGAAATGAATTGCGTAAAGAGCAAAGAAAGAATAAGAAACAAGACAAGAAACCTATTAAGCCTCAACAGGAATTTGAACAAGTCAGAGACAATGAGGAAGAAGCAAAGCAAGTGGAAGTGGAAATGGATGGCATAGCATTTTCATCACCTCTACCACCATATATCCCACCTATAAAACTGAATGAAAAACCAATAAAAGAATAGAAGGATGCAAAGTATGGCACTTTTACACCCCTATTGCCAGAATGAGTTTCATTTACTAGAGAAATCCTTGGGAAAACTCTGTAATTGAAGTTTGCAGACTACGGTTTCAATGACAAGAAGAAATATCCATAGTTCGCACCAGATAGATACTTAAAGAAAATGCACTACCCTAAAGGTTGTCTGATGAGGTTAGAGCTGCAATAGTGGGCGACTGGGTTGGCACAGTCTGGGTTATTGAACATGTTGAATGTGTCACACTTCAGTAGGAATTCCAAGGAGCATAGCCTAGGTGAGATAGATGCTCGTGCTGGTACACGATGGATGCCTATGGATGGGGAAGAGGATCCCTTTAGACCAAATGTTGATCTAGAGAATCACGAGACTACTGTATCAAGGGCAGAACCCTGCAGAATAATTTGTTGGAAAAGATCAAGACCGCACCATAGTCGAAAGCATGAAGAAGAAATTTGGATTGAAAAAAGGGAAGCGAGGGTATGACATAAACTCAACCAGTGACCAAGGAGTTTGCTTCACAACACACTTTTTGGCTAGGAATATCATGAGGAAGTGTTGGGCTAATAAATTCCTTGCAGTAGAAGTTTCATTAGCTATGTAGTGCGCCAATGGGGTTTAGTACAACTGGGCCGAATGCCTTTGCAAATAATTTCTAGTTTACTACCTCGAGGTTCAGGAAAAATGTACCACATTTCATTATGCACAACTAATTTTTATAATTTCAATGCTGGTATGGAAGGAGTCGTAGGATTCATGGTTCCCTCTAGTAGCTTCAGATGTTTGTGAGGTCGCGCGATATGCCTTGTTGTGGTACACCACTAAACCATTGCAAGCACAGGAAAACATGATGTTTTTCATGTTATATCACATGGATTTACATATGTTGGTGCCAACATCCTCGCCTCTTACCGAGCCTATATGAGCAGTATATATCTGTTTCGAAGTTCAAAGATGATTTCCACAAATTCTGTATAAAAGCCCGTAGGGATACAAAGAAGAAATGATAGGCCCTACCATACTTAGTGATAGAAGATGATCTCTTACCGTAGGTACAAAAATGGCCCGCATAATGGATGAATACACTAGAAACATAGGCAGGAGATAGTGCGATAGAGAAGGACACATTGCAACATGGAGAAGAGAGTGGGAAAGATAAATATAACGATGAACATGAGTCAGAGCTAGAGGAGAAACATGACGAGGATCACCAGGATCCTCCTGAAGATGATGAAAAAAATAAAGAGAAGACAGAAACACAACAAGTTGTCGTAGAAAAGAGGAAGGCACAGGACGAAGCTACCTTGAAGAGCTAGAAGAAGCAAAAGGAAGATAAGACAAATGATATCATGTGAATGGTCCTTACTAATGGGGGCCTGGATCAAATTGAGGATAGGATTCAGTAGGTGACAATAGAATCATGGAATAAGTTGGAAGATCACTACGACACACTTCTAATAGGTGTGCAGGAGCACATCATGGAACTCAAAATATTGGTGTAGATAATTAGACAACTAGTATAGGTAGTGGAGAATATTAGAGAAGAAAGGAAAGTAGAGCCTACACTTTCAGCATGGTTAGCATCGATACCTGTCAGAGCCCTACAGTTTGACTCCACTTAGGTTCAACAATAGGCTAAAGAATGGAGGAATTTCAACATTAACATCATAGGAGTACCATTGCATAGATTACACAACTTGCACCTGGAGATAATAGAGGAATTGAAGTTGTGAAAAAAACACACTTAGCAGTTGAATATTCAGGTAGAAAGAGAGCAAGCTTTTCTACAAAAGAAGCTCAAGTAGATGGTACAGGAGAGGGATCAAGCGGTTCAATAGAAGCAGAAGATCAAGGAGGTGGTTGAAGAAACATGCAAAGAGATTCTAGACCTTGATGTCCAAGAAGAAGAATCAGTGGAGGACAAGGTCGCAAAGCTCGGCCTTGTAGTAAAAGGATACAAGCAGAAGATTGCAGATGTGAAATTTAAATATGAAATGCATATCAGTGAGTTGAAAATGAAGTTACAACCACGCCATAGGAGGTGCAAGAGCAGAGGGAGACTGACCTGAAGGATACAATAGCCAACATATCCGTTGAAGTGGAAGACACTATGAAACTTTTGGATAAGACTTTATAGATTTGGAATTAGTTACATGAAGATCTATATGTGAAGAAAATGTAGGAAGACATTCAGCAGAAGTAGCATCAACTGGAACAAATTTGGGCAACTCTTAAGACCTTACCAATCTTGGAGAAGCTTGCCAAAATCAATGACAAAAATTCCCTCCAGAAAAAGATTGAGGAGCTGAGGAAGGAAGAGCAGGTTTTGACAGAGAGAACTCATTGATGGGAGGATGAGGCTCTCCAATTGTCATAATCATTGGATGAGAAGCTTCAAGGGCTTCAATAAAGAGAGACAATGATGGTATAGAAGGCTACAAACCATGTGATAGAAGCACTTCTAGAAGAAGTGTGCTATAAAGAGAAGAAATTCACAAAGATTTTGAAGTAGTTCAATAATGCCTACAATAACATTGCATCAAATATCAGAGGAAAAACTGCTAAGTGACTCAGGATGAGTCACATATGAGCACTGTTAGAGGCCAACTAGGCACAACCCAACCTGGCCTAAATTTTGGCAAAGACTCTGCATTTTGTGGAATGGAGTGCACAGTGGAGAATGTAGCGGAGCACGAGGTGGACCGCGCAAAAAATATACCGTGTAGTATGGGGGCTTCGAGGCAGGTCGAAGCCCCTCCTAATTTGTAAAATAACACAATTATGTAAGATATCAATGGTTTTCGGACCATAGTAGCTTCCGTTATGGAGTCCATGGTATTTGATGATGTAACCCTCGATGTAATAATATATATAGGGTAAAGTAATAAATAAGAGAATCATATTTATGATCTAGATTAGTTTTTATGTTTGTATTATTGTTATCTGTAGCATTTCGGCGAAGAAGAGGCTTTTCAACTGAGTGCGTAGAGGCATGAGTTTGTAGCTTAGTGCATAGATAACATGCAACTTAGTGCGCAGGCCAAGAACTATTTGTTGTACAAGATTTATTATTACAAGCAACAGTTCTTGTGGACATAGCCCCACATTATGGTGAACCATATTAAAATTGGTGTCTTCATGTGCATATTTGATTACTGTCTATTGTAGGGTAGCATTTTATTACAGTTTCACTTTATTTCAACACAATAATGATTTATTTCTTTATATGATATGCTTAAGTGATTAATGTAATGTGGAGAAATGATTTATGAATGATAAGAGTAAGAAAACATAACAATACCACATCTCCACATCCTTCAAGGCTGCAGAAACCTAGTTCTACATCCTCCCATAGTCACTTCAGGTGAGATTGCAATCTACTTGTAGGTCATTGATGAAAGGACCAATGATTGAGGGTTTTGTTGGTGCACAACAAAAATTAAACTAGGTCATCCCAAATCAAAGCCAACAAAAATATTTCTTTTTGTACCTAAATGTGGAATTCAAGTACTTATATGCTCATGTATGCTCATTTTCAAATGGACTACTCGATATTTGTAGGAGACACCTTTTATTGTTGATGCTTTCATGACTGACTATAGGTTGTCATGTTTTTATAGTGAGAGTTGTTTGTAGGAGAACGTTTCCTTGAAAGGGAAAGTAGCCACTTGTTTTATCAGTAAATTTTATCTACTCTTTTCCACTGAATATATGGATCAGTCTAGCTATGTTGGTAGGCCCAAAGATGTAGCCCAAGAGGGGTGAACTTCGTCACCAAATTCTTTGTTGTTGCTCTTCATGAATTCCTGGATGATTTAAATGATGATATGTTGGTTATGTTTTAAGTTTACATGAAAAACTAACTCATAGTCCTTGAAGAGACCTTTGAAAACTTGTTTTGTCATCAAACCCATTTTTCTTGCAAAGCGTCAAGAAAACAATCACTTTTAAGGAAGGATAATTTCTTCTCCAATTTCAGATCACTTACCTCTAGAGAAACCAAAATCTCCTCAACAAATAAGAATCTTCAAATCTTCTTGTCATCAAATATGGATATATCCACAACTATTACACCCAAAACATAGCTTGGTAAGGGCCATTCACATAACTAAATACTTTTAAGAACCTTGAATCTCAATTCAACTTATACGTTCTACTTCACATCATTACACCTCTCACGTTCATCTCAGGAAACATATTTCAAGGAATAGCTCTATAAATAGATTTCATGCATAAAGAACAAAATGTATAGAAACTAAACATAGTTCACTATATCTTCTTCTCATCCTTACAAACATACTCAATGACTAGTGTAGCAATAACCACGAAACACTTAACAACAATATCATTTATTGATAGGGATATTTATATACTTATCTTATTCACAAAAGCTAATTGGAAATTAAATAAGGGAGAGCCACTCCCAACCTAACCATAGGTGTGGTACACCTACATTGCATATCATTTGCAACTAGCCACCCCCAATTTGGATCTTATACCTTAAGAGGAATTTTATGGTTTTGTTTTAGCAACAAATACAACCCCGTAATTTTTAATAAGTTCATCAGTTTCTAGAGAAAAATTAGGGTCACACCTACTGTATAGTTTCATCATTTCCCCGACTAGGCTTGATTGTCCCTTCCCTCAACTAAATTCGCAGTTCCATTGGATTTAACATAAATCAAGATCAAATTTGAGCAATTTTTTGAGAAGTTTCTCAACCCAATGATACAGGGGATAAAACTTGTTCAATCTAGTGGCATAGGGTTGAGATGTTAACCAATCTAGTGATACAATGCTAGTAACTAGGTTATCCTAGTGGTACAATACTCCAACAATTTCTCGATTTAGTGAGATGACACTCAGTGAAAAGGTTTTTAACTCAATTTTTGTCTTGCCAACTTTCCTTAGCAAAATATTGCCCTAATGTCAACTAGCCTAGGAAACTGATGTTTCCATATTCACCTAACTAGTGATACAACACTCAAGTTTTGACTTATTCATTATTTTCTTTCTCAAACTTGCCTTCTTAAGCACTACATCACCCTGATTATGAGTAATCCAACAATATAGTTGTTCATTATTGACATGGCTAGAAAATTAGCTCTCCAAAAGTTATGTAACCTTACATTTTTGGTTTCTTCAACTTCCTTCTCTTGATGATGTATCACTCCAAAGATGATCACCTCACTGTTATATTTCCTCGAGGAGGATTATATCAATTCTATATCACTTTGACAAGGATTATTTGAGCACTATATCTTGGGTTGTTAGTTATCCTAACAATACAACACTAATAAGTGACTTAATTTAGTAAGATTTCATTGAAAATTTTCTTCCTAAACATTATAACACTCTATTAGTGGTCATATTAGCATTATATTAGTGTGATCATGGTTATTCAAGTGATACACTACTTGTCTTTTGTCACTCTCACACATATAACATTTGGCCTTATCTTCTATAGGTTTATCATTCACTTAAGTGATAATGGAATAGAACATTAAGAGGCATTTATTACTTAGATTTTCATTCCAAAAGTCAAGAGAAAAATTTCATAAAGACCCTATGTGACTCTCATTCCTCATACTGATTAGTTATTTCTTCCTCTTATGAGATTGAAAGCATATTTTGGAAAAAACAATTCCTCACTCCTTGCTAGCACCAAGTGTTAACCAACTCAACTAAGGGAAATTTTGTGTGTTTTGTGGAAAATGGAGTGTTAACCCCCCATGGTTGAGACCCCAGATGAAGAGCCAACCATTAATTCACTCATTCTCGAGTTCGTGGATACCTCATGATTCATTGATAGGTATACAACATATGCATGGACATAGGCTTACTAACTCTTCCAGAGTGACCACTTGGTTTTACATGACCAAAACTCATAAACATATAGGGTTACCAGAAATTCTTGGTTGCACAATGTGGCTTCCCCTCCCCCTATATTTTTTTGTGTAGAGGTAGTTGAGTGGATTGTGAAACATGTTGATCCTAAAGAATCCATGCTCAAGGAAAATCATGACATACATATTCCTTCATTTAGTGTCTCATACATTCAGATATATTACAAGCTCCCTAAGGAAGGAATAAACTTGGGTGAGGACTAGCTACCATATTTCGAGATCCTCCCCAAAGATCTACTTGAGACATTGTGGACAAACAAATAAATCTTTTGGTCCAAAACAATCAAGGAGTATCTTGCCAATTTATTGAGGACTCTCTTCCAGTTGGTCATTTCCATGTTATGCAGGCTATATGGTTAATCTAATATAGAGAATTTCTATGAAGGGTAGGTTCCATTGATGTAGTATGTAGTAGTTGAAGGAAGCATTTTTAATTGGGTCAATATCCTCTATCTCCTTGAAAGTAAACATTAGGCAATCTCATAATCTAAAGGAAGTCAAACTACCTCAGTTCTGCATGGCCTCCTACCTCTTGGATATCATATATGTAATGCATGCATTCTCATAAAGGGGTTGGAAATGAATAATTAAAGAGGAGCTAATTCATATATACTACAAATCCTATGGGAGTCTCACTATATCTAATTATACACCAAAAAAATCTAGGATTTCTTGGTTCCACTCTATGATTTTTTCTTTTAATGCATTGGCTCTTTGTATGTATAAAAGAGCCAAGTAGGTGATATGTATAGTTGTTTTCTAGTTTTTTTATTATGATGTCACATATCGAAGGGTACTTGGATCAACCAAGTCTCCTCACCTACTAACCAAGTTTGTAACTAACTAGGTAATATTGTTGGATATCACGTATCAAGTATACACAACGTTAAGTAGAGCACTCTCATAGGACAAGAAGGATCCTTGGCCACACATGTCACTACACTTGGTATCGTATTATTTGAAATACATAAAATAAGCCAAATAATAATTTGATGCGATGACACTCTTATGTTTTAAGGATATGATGTAACACAAATATGATCCCAACTCTATATTAGAAGTCATTGAAAGGCATGCATGTATAGATGGGACTATCAATCAAAGATATGGGATGAGGAAGAAAAAGATAAATATGCTTTAAAATTATCAAGGTTCATTTTTTGGATATGTTACAACTCTTGTCAAGAGAAACAAGAGAAATCTCAAGTTGAGAGAGAATCCCCTACCTAGAAGAAGGTTTCCTAGTAGGAAGAAGCTTAAATTGCATAGGAGAAGAAGCTAAAAAGGGACAAATAAGTATCCAGGATAGCTCAAGAACTTGAACTCAAGGAAAATAAGGAGGAAAAGGTGAAGAGGGAGAAATAAAAATGGAGATAAGTAGAGGAAGAAAGGAGAAAATATAGCAACAAGAAGTAAAGGCTAGATCTAAAGATGAAACTATCAAAGGATTAAAAATAAGAATAGGAATGAGATTCCCACTAGAGCATAGTTTCAATGGACACTGAATTAGTTCAATCAACGACCCCTATCATCACAAGCAATCATTTTCTATTACAAATATTGGAATAACAACAATGAAGAAGAAGAAATTTGTTAACCTAGGTTGATTTAGATATGATCACACTATGAATTGGATAATGGAGCACACAAGGAGAAGACCTTATCAATTCCACATATGCCTCTAGTGTTAGTCACCAAAAAAAGGCCCATTGTGTTATACATAATAAAAGATACAATTGATATGACCTTAGAAAGAGAAACATTTTCTTGATCCACTATGAGGAATGTGAAATACCTCTTTGAAAAACTGAAGCACCAAGATTACCACATAGTAGAACTAGAGTAGTACGTCAAACTATTGAACGATGAAAACATAATGCTAAATAAGGAGAGAACTAACTTGGAGGATTGCAAGTCTTGTGCTTCTGAAGTGTATGAGTTACAAGGCCATGGTAAAACAAGTTTGTGTATGTATCTAAAAGCTCCAAAACATCTCCACCAAACTACTACCACTTTGGGAATTGGCTAAGGAAAGAGGTAACAAACTCCAAAAGGTATGGAAATATATGAATCATCTAGATAAATGGGCCAAGGAATATCCCCACACCCCATAGGAGGTCCCCGGGATTAGTGAGGATTAATTAAATTATGATTGCATTTCCATCAACGTGGACCTGGATATTTAAGAAAAACTAGAAAAGGACATCTCTAGGTTTATGGCTAAATACCAACAAAATTATTCCTTTATTGAAAGTATAATAAATATGAAAAACGTTCTAGGTATTGGGGATAGCGGGTTATAAGAGATTCTAAACGTTGGAGAATTTTATTTTAGTGTCTTCACCAAATTTTTCATCACAAACACTCTCAAGAAACACATTATAGAACCTTGTAAGTGGAAAAATTTTCTAAATTCCCTCATGGTCTCATTGAAGAAGGTGTTGTTGCTGCTAAAATACCCTCCAAAACTTCACTACATTCAAATTTTGGAGCCTACTGAACTATCACATCAAGTGTTGCTTTGGTCGTCCGTAGTCATTTCAAGTCATTCCCAAAGCCTTGAAGCTTCAAATGCCCTTTGGAGTGTGAATACATCAGCAACATGGAAGCTACATGCAAGATCAGACATACAAGTGGAAAGATTGTCACCTACCAAGAAAGCCTATGTCATCAGTCACTATGAGTCTTAGTCATCAATGACAGTGACTTGTAATGTCGTCGCCAGATGATGATGTGGAGATCATGATGTAATGATGTAATTATGGTAAATATAAAGAAGTAGAAGTCCAAGATTCATGTATAGACAAAAGAGCCATGTGAATAAGTACAAAAGACATGCAATTCCAAGAGTCATATGTAATTCCAAAATTCATTTGGAAGTTCAAGAGTGATAGAAGTCCAAAGCCATTTTGCTAGTACATTTTCATGCATAGATCATGGATTTTTTTAGACTATTCTTTCAATGTTTACAGTTTATGTTGGCTTCCTTATGTACTAAAGTAATTGAACTATTTCAGTGACTTTGGTGCTCAACTTATTGGAAATGTGTTGTGATGATTTTAATGATCATACCATCTCTGTGAACTATTTCACTTGATGTCTAACAATTCTTTATTGTTTATGTGCATGCGTCTCAACTAGATTAGTACTATTACTTTTCTTTTATAGGCTCACTTTCTATCCTTTGTAGTGAAATAACCTTAATAAATCTACAATTGAACAATTCACAAGGCACACTCTCTTGTTTATTTAAAAGCACATGTGTGCTACTCCCTCATTCTAATTGCTTAAGCCAAGGAAACTATCTAAGTTAATGGCATTCAAGGCATATTTCGAGATGGAAATCCTATACCAAAAAATGTGAGGCCTAATTGGGACCTCATATTGGGAAGGTCCCTTGTATGTTGGTGAGATCCAACACTATCAATATTCAGGCGTTTGAAGGAGGGAATCCAGTTTTGAATGGCTGATAACTCATCACATTCCAACCATTCATCTTTTTGACAAGGTAGTAATATCCCGAGTAGCACCCCAACTCCTATTCCCGAGGTAGGAGGGCCTTCTCAACCTAGTCAAGAGTTGAAATATGAAGTTATCTATGAAAAGTTCCAGGAAATTTAGCCTATTACCCATTGGTTTGAAAAAGTTATTGGTTTACTCCCCATTTCTCATAATATTCCTCATCATCCCAAGAATAAAGAAAAAACTCGCACTAGTGTATTGATTGCATCAATGGAATATTTGGTCTTTTCCACTCTTGAGGAATTAGCAGTGTCTTCATAAGACACAATTCAACAAGATCTACTTCCACCTATTCATGAAGGGTACAAATAATATATTATTCTTTATGATGGAGAAAAACCAACAATTCATTTCGAGTTTAACAATGGTTTAAACAATGAAGGAGAAGGCTTATCAGATTCATAAAAGGGGGAACCAGGAGACAAAAAAATAGTTGATCAAGACTTGGATTATATGGCCCAAGGGTCACTCATTCTTCTGGATAACCTTCATAAAATGCCTAGACATTTGGAGAAGTTGTTATCCAAGTTTGATCCTGATAAGAAGACTAATGTAGAAGATCATATCAACGATTTCTACATGCATATAAGAATGATAGAGGTACGGTACAATGATGTTGCTTATAGGATTTTTCCTTTCAGTTTAGAAGTAAGAGAAGCAACATGGTACCATAATCTTCTTGTTAATTCAATCCATCATTGGAGGGAGTTTAAAATATTACTTTCGGAAATATTTGTTGATGACAAGAATCCTAACATGTTATTAAAGGAGCATGGAAATATTAAGATGGAGGAAAAGAAGAAAGTAAAAGACTTCAATCAAATATTCAACTATATATTGAACATGTTTCCCCCAAATATGCAATCTCACTATTCTATCACTATAGATTATTATACAACTGCCTCGCTAACAAACATTTATACTTTTGTTAAAAGAGCTTAAAAGGAGACATTAGCCTTAAATTTTTTAGAAGCAATCATTGTGTAGAAAGATTTGCATGCCATTGGAGCTATTATTGATGAAAGCAAATATTATTGATACCTTACTAGCATATGGGTATCCCAAGTAGACAAAATAAACAAATGAGCCTACAGTGGCTGAGGAAAGAAAAAGTATTGGACACTCAGTTAATACTTTTGATTTTATTCTTAATATTAACAAGAAACATGTCGAAGTACTACCTCAAAGTGAGGCCCCTCCTCAGAAACAAACTAGTCATTATAATTTGAGGAGCAAAGGGCCCATTTATAAATAGGAGGCAACGAGACAAAAAATAAAGGATAAATTGTTAAGAAGGATCTCACCACCAACCAATCCTACTCAGAATTCACAAAATAAGTATGGAAATGTCACTCCTTCTACAAACACTTCCGCTAGCAGCAAAAGTAAATATATCACTGTGGAAGTTTCTAGTAAAGATACACCCCCAAACACTACAATATTTCCTACTAGAAATGAAACGATTGATTATAATATAGTTGAAGACTTGAAAAGAGATTGTGCCAAAATTTCCATCTTTGAGTTCACAAAGATAGAAGGCGAGAGTGCACTACTTGCCCAAGCCTTCTCACAACCTTCGTCAGGTGACAAAGCTTCTTATTCTCAAAAGGTGTCAAGTAATTCTTTTGGAACTCTCAAATATGTGGTTAATGTTGTAACTTTAGATGCTAACAATATTTTCCCCCCATTTTTTCTAAGTTTTGAAATCCTTAATTACAATTTCCACAATTGTTTGGTTGATTCAGGTGCATCTGTGAATGTAATGTCATTATCTGTTGCTAAGAAAATTAGCGCTAAATGAGGTAAAAATTGTGTACAAATCATTCAGCTGGACATATGACTTGTCTAGGCCATTGGTGGACTCAAGAATGTTATTATCCATTTGCCATTTGACCACTAGGTACACCAATGTATAAACATTGTGATTATAGGCATCCTCGAAGCCTATGGTGTACTTTTAAGTAGAGAATGGTCTAGTAATACATAGTTATTTTGTAATAGATTTTTCACACATATGACTTCCATATAAGGGCAAAAAAAACCAGATGGAGTGGAGAGTGAACCCTACATGAAATATATTGAGGGTCAAAATGAGCTCCTTGCCTTTGCAAATCTAAACTTTTGAAATTGTTTCTTAGAAATTGACCATAGGTGTTATCAAACACAACCATAACCCATCCCAAAAAATACATAGTTGGATCTCCTTCCTTTTACTCAAATTGGTGCTAATGAATCTTGTAACATAGATGTACATAGTAATAATAGCATAGGAACTAGTTTAGTAGCTGATAATATTTGGACTTTGTACTTTGATGGTTCAAAAAAGCAAGATGGCTCTAGATCTAGTTGCATTCTCATAGACCCACATAATAATAAGTACATCATATCATGCCATTTGGAGTTTGAGTGCACTAATAATACTACTGAATATGTAGCACTCGTTCTTGGGTTAAATAAATCCAACGACTTGAAGGTAGAAATCCTCAAGCTAATTGTTGAGTCAGAAGTGGTTAGTTGACGGGTACCAAACACTATCCATCGTGTTTCACTGAGTTTTAGAAAATACCAATGGGAGGTATGGTGATTTATTACTTATTTCCAATATTTTAATATTAGTTTAGTTCCTAGAATTAGAAATTCTACAATAGACATATAAGCTAATGCAGTCACTAGAGTCTCTCCTTTGAAAAATGGTTTTTCTATTGGATTTATATATAAAGAATCTGTGTCGGATAGCGTAAAAAAAAATCATGTTTTTAATGACGATCAACACAACACATACTGCATTTTATGGATAATGAAAACATATTCAAATATGTAGCCATTGGAGAGGAAGAGAAAAATAATGATTTGTAGGAAGAATTTGATACAATGAAAAGAAATACTATGCCTAAATGTGTAATATCCTTGGAAAATTTATATGATCTACAAAACCAATTAATAGGACCAATTAACACTAAGACTTAAAGCTCAAAGATGTCATTTGAACAAGTACTCTTGGGAACTCAAGATGATTCATAGTATGTAAACCTTAGTACATGTTCTTCTCCACAAGAACGACAAGCATTCATCTACCTATTCAAATAGCACCAAGACATGTTTACATGGAATTACAATGATTTGAAGACATATGATACTCGTGTTATCCAGAATGTCATTCCAATTAAAGAATGGGTGAAGCATTTTCAGAAAAAGCTAAGGAAATTGCATC
This sequence comes from Pinus taeda, assembly GCA_000404065.3. NCBI lineage: Eukaryota > Viridiplantae > Streptophyta > Pinopsida > Pinales > Pinaceae > Pinus > Pinus taeda. The sequence continues at coordinate 43,879 of APFE030991013.1, forward strand.
CAACAGTAAAACCCCTTATGCAAAAGGAGCTAAGGAAGTAGTTGGATTATCAAATAATTTTTAAGGTCAGGAATTCTACTTCGGTCTCAAATTTGGTCCTTGCCAAGAATAGGACTGGTGAGATAAAATTATTTGTCGACTTCCATAATCTCAATCGAGAATCAAACAAAGACAATTACTCAGTGTCTTCCATGGAATAGATCCTCCAAAAAATATCTGGGTCTGAGATGTTCTCACTGCTAGATGTTTTTTCTTGCTACAATGAACTGCTAGTGACATAATTAGACCACCTCAAGAGCACATTCAAGGTAAAGTGGGGAATATTAGCCTTTAAGCGCATTCCATTCAGGCTTATCAATGTTGCTGTTGCATTTCAAAGAGAAATTGACATTTCTTTCTATGGCCTGATCGGCCAAAGTGTAATAGTTTACTTGGATGATGTTACTATGTTGTCTAAAACAAGATCAAACCAAGTGTGTCATATGAAACAAATATTCGAGAAATGTTGCAAATATCGAATTTCTCTCAATCCCAAGAAAAGAATCTTCAGTTTGTCAAAATGAACTCTCTTAGGACACATCATTTCAAAGAGAAGAATCAAAGTTGATCCTGAAAGGTTCAAGGATATAACTCAGATATTGTTCCCAGTAAATAAGAAGACTACGCAATCTTTCTCGAAAAAGATTAATTTCCTTCCCAACCTTGTCTATGACTATTCTCAGATAGTTAAACCATTATAGGATATGAAAAATAAAGATGCAATCTATATATGGACAAAAAAGAGAAAGACGCTTTTTCTCAAATTAAACAAAATATTGTTGATGTGATATTATTTAGTCCTAATTATGGCAAGGATTTCCTACTTTATACTTTCACTTCAGATTCATCTATTGTATTCATAGTGATGTAGAAGGATATTGAAGGAAATGAATGACCTATTTCATTCATGATTGTTGGATTATAGGGGTTAGAGTTGAATTACCATGCCATCTATTAAAAAACTTACGTTTTATATAAACAAGCCAAAATTTTTAGCCCTGCCTCCTTAAAGCTCACATGATCATATATGTGCCTCATCTAGCTTTTAGAACACTCTTTCTGAAATAGGAGCTAGGTGAGAAGAGGGACAATTGGATGACTTGTTTGCAATAATACGATCTATAGTTTAAGTCAGTTCATAATATTAAAGGTCATGGCTTCTTTCAATTAGCAAAAAAAAGCGAGATATGCTCCAGAGCAAGACCTTTCAGGATGGGAGTAGGAAATAGAGATGTACAACGTTGAAAAATTTCCCTAGTCAAGCTCGATAGTGACATGGTACTCAGATATATGACAATTCATAGAGTATGGCACCTTTCTCACACATTTATCGAATACACAAAAGAGGGAAATCCACCTTAAATATCTATCTTATCATCTTGTTCATGGAGTGCTTACAGAAAGCACCACAACAATGGTCTTGCTAAGATGTTTGACAAGTAATGAGAGATCTGCATGATAGACTGACAGGTGATCACTATGTGGGTGATACAACTGCACATAAAGTAATGAGGGCTAGTTTTTACTGGCCCACCTATTTCAAGGATGCTCATTCTTATGCTCGTAAGTGCCCAACTTGTTAGAGATGTGCCAGTGGAGATCAGAAGTCAGCCACCCCACTGCTACGAGTAGTGGTTGAGGAACTCTTCCAATAGTGGGGACTAGATGTTATTGGAGAAATATTTTTGTACTCATCAAATAAGCACCAATACATCTTGACAACAAAATATTAGTTCACTTGGTGGATAGAAGTAGTTCCTTTAAGATAAGTTAACGACCAAGAAGTGATCTAATTCTTGAAGAAAAACATTATAACCAAGTTTGGCGTTCCCACATCTCTTGTTTTTTATAATGTGACTTATTTTTCTTCATTGAAACTTTATGAGTTCATATTAGAAAATTGTATTGTACTAAAACAAGCATCTAACTATTATCCACATGGAAACAATTTATCATGATCTACAAACAAAATTCTCATTCGCATAATCAAGAAAATTGTTTTATCTAAGCATAGGAACAAGCACAATGCTTTGGTAAATGCATTATAGGTTGATTGTGTGACCCTTAATCCTTCACTCAAAACCTCACCATACTCCTTGGTTGATGGTAAAGAATTTATCTTGCCTCCAAACCTATATCTCCCAGCGTTGCAACTCTCCCAAGGATCCCAAGGAAAACATTTCCTTCTCATTCAATGTAGGATATAAACTTTGTTCAAAATTGAGGAAGAAAGTCTTAAATCTAAGGACAAATTTTTCATCCGTTAAAACCATATTATGCGTTGGCTCGAAAAAAATCTATAGGGATGAATAGTTTCAGTATGGGTGACTTAGTATTGAAGTGGGATAAAGTGCACGAAGAGAAAGGAAACCACACAACTTTCCAATCTTTGTGGATAGGCCCCTACACCATCAAAGAGAATCTTGGTCATAATGCTTTCAAGCTAAAATCATTAGATGGGAGGACTAGACGTCTTCCCGTTAATGTCCGAGATTTGAAGCATTATTTTCAATAGTAGCAAAGTTTCATTTCCTGTACAAATTTTCCTTCTTTTCTTTTTCTTTATCGTTTGTGTTAGTCTTATGTTTGTGTGTTGAGTCGTGCCTAACACAACACTTGGCTATATGTTATTTTTTCTTCTTTGTTTTTGGATGATGCCCTAGGTTGAGCTAAGTCTAAATGGAAAATATGATACATTTAAAAGGAGAAAATTAAGGGAATATACTAGATTTGTATCTATTCTAGTATCCAAACCCCTTAACTTAGTGTTAAATCTACTTGGTGTATTACATGCTTATAAAATCTAGTAGAGAAACGACAAGGGGGAAATCTAAAGACAACAAACCAATATCAAAGGTTATAAGCAAACTAATCTGAAGGGGAAACTTCCTCTGCTCTCAATAAGTCAAGATCCCTCTTCCTCCCATTGGAAATAATAAGTGTCGAAGCACAGTTCTATAAAATAAATAAATAAAGGTTGAAAGAACAGAGAGGCTTCCTGCAAAGAGAGGTGAAGCAAGTAACTTTGCTGGGGTAATGTTCAGGCTCGCTGGCAGTGAGGAAATGCTTGTGCTCTTGTAGTGACTCTGGCGGGGTACTGTCTAGGATTGTTAGTAGCAAAGAAAGATAATACTTTTGGGGAGCAAGTAGTGGCTCTAACGCTCCACTATTGGAGCTAGTGATATCCATTGTACTCATGTATCTTGGAATTTTTACTTAATACTTGAAGCCATTTGGCCAACACATTTTCATGTGTAGATCATGAATGTTTTGATACTACTCTTTTAATGTTTTCAGTGTATGTTGGCTTCCTTATGTGCTAAACTAACTGAACTATTTTTGCGACTTTGGTGCTCAACTTGTTAGAAATGTCTTGTGAGGATTATGATCATAGCATCTTTGAAATATTTTTCTTGATGTCTAACGATTCTTTCTTCTTTATCTGCACGTGTCTCCACTAGTTTAGTACTATTACTTTTATTTTACAGGCTCACTTTCTCTCCCTTGTAGTGAAAGAACCTTGATACATCTACAATTGAACATTTCTCAAAGAACACTCTCTTTCTCATTCAAAAGCACATGCACGTTAGTCTCTCATGCTAATTGCTTAAGCCAAGGAAAATCTTTAAGTTAATGGCAACCATACCATATTTCTAGATGAGACTCCTACACCAAATGGTGTGAGGTCTAATTGGGATCTCATACCAGGGCGATCACCTATATGTTGGCATGTTCCAACACTGTCAACAGAAGGATGTACAAGCCCTCTCCTAATGCACATTAAAATACCATGTCATTATGGAAGGGCTATTTCCCAGTAGGATTAAGATTAATTCATCATATTATGAGATCTTGTTAGCCTATCTTCATGAACCCTTGGGGGTCCTAGTTGAGGATCCAATCATATTTTAGTAGTTGTCGACTTCATTTTCTAGGAGTTCACAAATTATTTTCCTTAATTATATCTCAAAACAATGAGAATTTTAAGAGATTGTAACTACCCATGGGAAATCCAAAAGTTAAGAGAGGTAGTTACTAACGTAGCCTATAAATGCTATGAAACTCATAGTGATATGAACATTTTGGCTTTCATAATTTTGGATATTAAGTTAAATTATGCAAATTTTAAAAGCCAAGATCTAGGAAGCTGGTGCATTTTGTATATAACGATAAATAGTATTGACAATATTGAGAATACCATTGAAAAAATTATGGCTTAACCTATATTTTGACTTTTCTTTAAATTAATATCAAGTACTTTCATTTATCATTTCATTATTTGACATTTATTACTACTTCCTAACATACTATTTTGTGAACTAGATAGTGTTTTCTCATATTGTTATTGTTCTTTATTATAGATTTCTCTAATGAGTAGTGATTAGAACAAATATTGACTGTGATTTATTTACTCCAATAACTTAAACATTAAAGTGTTAATAAATCAACTAATTAATTACTTGATTCAACAATTGTTGTGTTTATTAGCTCATGTCTTCCCGCCATCATCTATCTTTCATTATTTAGTTAGTTTACATTATTTTCACTTTTTGAATTAGATAACTATTAGTTTAGTTCTCACAATATCAACCATAATGATCATTCAATATCTCGTAAGATTCAAAATCAAACACGGTTATCAGGGTAGAATCCAAATTGGTGTCTTACTCCAAATGATGTGAGGTCTAATTGGGACCTAATACCATATAGAACCCTTGTGATTGTTATTTTGTAATTTATCCCTATCAATAAATTCAACATATTCAATTCAATCTAGAGGACATGAAAGACACTCTCCTTAACATACATGAAATCAACATTCTAACTTTCACTGCTAAGCTTATGCATATTAACACTCATAGTAGGCCATCATGGGAACACATGACACAAAGAGTATCCTTCACTGATCTAGTATTTCTTCAATACTTCCATTTTATTATGCCTTAAATGCTTAGTAAAGAAAAGGTATTAAAAAATCTCCTGACTTTCTGACTTAGGATGGAGGATTTCACACCATTTTCCTTAAGAAATTTTACGCAATCATACAAATTCCACATAGGTACATTATGAATTAGAGGTTTCTATATCACCCCCTAATTAGAGTCACACTTTCAACCCCACTTGTGATTTAGTTTTCTACTCACAAGTTCCACTCGCTCACTAGCACACATTATGGTTTTCTCATGCACGCTCACATTGCATATTTCTCTATGCTCTCCCTCAACACTTTATGGCCAACATGAGAATATGAGGACCCCTCGAGATTTTGCATCAATTCAGAAGGCTCAAAATGGTATGTTTCCCATACTTTTGGGGTGGTTTTGTATCACTATCCATTCCTTCCCATAACTACTAGAAGTTGGGTAGGTAAACCACAAAATAAAAAATATAGACATTTATTTAGTTAAGGCAGAAAACTTCCTATATCCCACTTACAACTTCCCCTCAAGAATCATGATCCATGATCCCCTCTTCTTCTACTTTAATGATATATTAAAATGGACCTATAGATTTGCATCAATTAAATTATGACAAAATATCCATGCTAGCCATTCACACATTATCAATCTTAATTTATAGATTAAAATATTTTGGGATTAAAATGGGTGTTACACCAAAGTAGTCAAAGTCACTCATTAGTTTGTGGTTTTTATGTCATTCATCCCTCAATAGGCCTTATTTCCAAAGTACTCTTCTCCACATGGACATAAGGAAAACTAGGAAAGTATGTGAAAGACCAAGAGGTTTTGAGCCTCAGAACAAGAAAGGGAGAGAATAATAAAAAATAGGGCTTCCTAATGGATGCAGGTCATAAAAACCACAAGTAAATGACTAAATTTGACTTCTTTTGGCAAGAGGATAACTCTGCTATGCATCAATGTTTCTAACCATTTCTTCCATTATGCCTCTTTTTGTACCATCTCAAGATGGTCGAGACCATTTTCCATGGGTTTTAGGGAGTTATAGGAATAATTTTATGATAATCCCCACTTAGGAGGACATATTTGATGAGCCTCGGTATTGCAACAAGAATGTTGCAACTCCCAAGGCTACAAAAGTTAATTATGAACCAGGGGTTCGTACAAACTTAAGAGCTATCAACACTATATGTGAAACATACAATGTGTCCTTCCTCTGTTGTCATGATGTAATGGAGTGCATGTACTTAAATCAAATCCCAAACTAATTGCAAAAAATGAACTGTTCAAAATGGAAACCCTAACCTATTGCAAGAAATAAAGTACAAGGAAAGAAACATATTCTAATTACATAAAGATCATGAACTAAATGTAAAAGAAACCTAACTCAACTCTATTTATCAAATGTGATGTTTTAAACTAACTGAGCATGGAAACGGATCTAGGGAGTATTAATTGCTACCTACATGTGCTAATTAAGAAATTAAAAGAACTATTTTTCTTTATCTTTTCATTTTATAAATGTAAATGCTAATCTTTCCTTGTTCTTTGGCAGAGGAGAAAAGTGTGGATGAAGAGGGGTACAACGGTTTTGATGGCTTGGAGGTCAAGTAGAGGCCTAATCCTAGCTTAAATGATTATTTTTCTCAATTCAGGCTGAAAACAGGCCGCTACAAGATGTCTATTGGATGTTTAGAGGATCCCCTATTTTATTACAAAAAAAGGCCGAAATCTTAGGAAGTGTTCAAAAAAGTGGAATGGAGCTTGGGAAAGGTGGATAATGGAAGAATAAGGCATGGAGGTGGTGGAAACTATCCAGAACTCAAGCAAGGGCTTCAATATGGGTAGATTTGCTCAATGGAAATGGCAATTTTTGCTTATAAAACAAGAATTTGGATTGAGATTTTAGTGGATTTTGGCGACATGGATGGATGAGGCTTGGATAAGACGAATGAGATGAGGTCTCCCTGCAATGTATAAAATCCTGCAACAACATACATTATTGTCTGCATCTATCCACATATTCATCTATACATGGGAAAGATTTATTAAATAACGGAAAATTACGAGTCTAAAAAAATAGAAATTTGAGAACTAGTGAGATAATAAATCTATCAAATGCCTAACCTAATCAAGTGAAAATACAATGGGGTAAATTTTGTTATTAAATAGATTTTTTTTTTGATCTAATGCAGTTGGAACCAATTTGATTGAAGCTTGTTAGTATGCTCTATAAAATAGCATAAATTCGTTGCTATTTGCCACAGAGTAGTTCCAAAAATATAGATTTTGGAATAAGAAGACTAATCCAAGTAGCTCAATGATTAATTTGAACTTCCAAATATTTTCCAGGCATGAAATGATTCTTGTTATCCTACAAAAGAACTTACATCAACCATTTAACCCAATCCTACAACAAGAAATCATTAATACTAAATGCAGAAATAGAAAGAAACAAAAGCAAGAGATGCATGTGAAGAAGAAGTGAAAAGAATAAAAATAAATGATACAAAAAGGGCTTTGAGGCTCCTGGGATGGCGAGGCTCAAGGAAAATTAGAGACCTATGGAGAAGAACAAGATTTAGAAGTTGAACATGACACCAATCTTCATTATTTTCATCAATACAATTACATCCCTGCAAGAAAATACAATGGAGCTGCAAAAATACGATTTCTCTCCACAAGAAGACTAATAAAAATCTACCTAGAGGAAAATTAAACTTGGTACTTATACAAAATGATAAGGAATCCTTCACCATTAAAGGAGCAAGCTTTTCCCACCAAAATACCTTGATTAGTGGATTTGGTTCCAATACTAGGAATCTGCATTAAATGGAAAGGAACACTTTCCTAGATTTTCTCAATCATTGGAGTTCCACAATCTGTGCTATAATTCCATAATATCTTGTTGATTTATTATTTAATATTGATCCTCCTATAGTAGGGAGAAAGTTCCTAAATTATCTCCTCCTCCAAATCTTCATAATCTGCCCAATACTCTCATAATATTCCACAAAAATAAATAATATTAGGCACAAATATGAAATTACTCATAAAACTTCCTAATGAACATATTAAAGTCAAAAATACATTATCTAATGAAAAAAAGAGAGGTTTAATACATTGAAGTATGGTTAGATGGGCCTTAATTTATGTTTAATTTAGAGACATGGGCCTTAAGTTATGTCTAATTTAGAGGCCTATCATACCCTTCTGCTAAAAGTGTTGCTCATCTTCTCAGCACTTAGTGACCTCATTGTGCCTAATTCATGTCCCTGGTGGCCTCTCTCTTGTGCATTCCTCAGTCCTTTCTCTTAAGGATCTTGGCTGTAAGTTCTGCAAGGACAAGCCCAAAAATATATTTGTGCATAGAAAAAACATTGTTTCTTAAGACCATTAGCTTTCCTTCTTCTTTTCTTTTGTGGTTTAGATGTTTGCCTAATGGCCTTGGAGTTTTCTGCTTTGATTAGTTCTCTCTTAGGATTTGCCATTTTTTTCTTGGTTTTATCACCATTTGTTCTTTTCCTCCTTCTTGTAGCAACATTATGTCTTCTTGTAGCAGTCATTCCTTCTCTTTTGGAGTCTTTTAACTGTATGGGGGTGATGAGAAATGATGTAGAGGATTTGGAGGATGATGCTAGGGCTCAGAGGGAGTAGTGTAGGTTTATGAAAATGGAGAGGATGCTCTATTTGTTGTTTTTTCAAGAAATTTTTAGTGTGAGACAGAGTGTAGGGTTTGTTCTTGAAATTATGAAATGGGATGGATGAATGATGGATAGATAGTGAATATGAAGTGGATGGAGGGCTTGGAGTGTTGTGGTGACTTGGCCTTTGCAAACATTTATTCTTTTAACTTTGTCCCCATATCTTGAAATCATCACCCTTCATAATTTGACTTTTCTACATTGCATGAGTGAATGAGTGAGCTGAAATGAACTAATTGAAGATGGTCGAGACTGCTGACCCATCCTTAGCTTATAAAACCTCATCTCTCATGCATTGACAACAAATTTCTAATTATAATATGCTCAAGAGAAGAGGTCAAGAATATTTCATACCTGTACCTACTTGATAGTTGTTGAAGAGACATGCATGTTGCTGCTAAGTTGATGTTATTGTGCTGCTAATGACTCAAGTACATCTTCTTAACTACCTTTTTCTTTTTTGTTGATCTCATTTTTCTTATGGGTTGTCTTCTTGTTGATGTGCAGGTGTTGGGGGGCCTATATCAACATTCCCTAAAGAATACCTGACCTTTTGAACCATTTCTCCATCATATTGCCTCTTGTGGCTTCTTCTCGGCCTTCTTGTAGAGATCCTGTAGTAATTCAAGACAAGCTCTTGTAGCAAACTTGTTTTGTCCATATCTCCCAAACAGTATAATGGATTGACCTGAAATTTTCTGAGCATGTTTCCATCATCATTATGCACCTCCCCATAAAACAATCTTGGCCAATGGATGCACAAATATTGAGAAAAACTAAAAATGGATGAAGGTGATGGAGGCTGATTTCTTGGAAATCATGCACTGGAATTTGCTGAAATTGTTTGGCCATGTTACCATCATCCATATTCATCTCCCCATGAGACATGTTTTTAAATGGATGCATGGATATCGAGAAAATTCAAAAATGGATGTAGGTGATGGAGGCTAATTTCTTGAACACTGTGTACTGGAATTTGCTAAAATTGCCTGAGAATGTTACCATCATCCATATGCATCTCCCCCCTGAAACATCTTGGAAAATCGATGCATGGTTTTTAAGATATGGCAAAAATAGTTTTCTTCTCTATGTATTTTTGTTTCCTGTAGTAAAACAGAGCATTCCTATGGTTTTTTAGGAAAGCAAGGAAAATGAGTGGTAAAAGCTTAGAAATGCTGAGTGGATGGTGGAAATAGTTGAGGGTGATGGATTTTCATGGCCTTGGTCATGTTGGAGCATTTGAGAAAATGAGAAGAAAGTCAAAAATTGACTTCTTTTTTACTAGGTTTGACCTATTTTTTCTTTTGTTGGTGCCTACCTATTTTTGTTGCTTGTAGATGTTGGAGGGCACATAAATTCATCAAAAAGATACATGGGGCACACAATACATTCATCAGAGATATACATGGAGCACATTTTTTTTATTTTTTTCTCTTTTTTTCTTCTAGGCCTACTAGCCACCTCAATGAAGTTTTCAACTAATAGGTCTATCTAGGTGCCTCAAAGGAGGTTTTCACCTAGGATCTTTTCTTTTTCTTTATTTTTTCTCTTTTTCCCAAATCATTTACTGCCTCATGGAAGTTTTAAATCTATGAGACAAGCTCAAGCACCTCAAAGGAGGTTTTCACCTGAGATTTTATTTTTTTCCTCTTATTTTTCATTTTTTTTCTACCGTGCCCTACTTGAAAAAAAAATTACTTTCAAGTATAAGAATAATTCCAATGGAGCCATGTGCACATCATTATGGAAGATAAACTAATGTGTAGGCTTGCAATATATGATTTGACATGTACCTGGATTTCATAGACCAAAATGATTTGACTTTGAAAGGATCAAGCACAGTTGAAGAAGAGAGTGTTGATGCAACTTAATGACTATCTGGAACCATATTTCAATATATTTGTGATGCCCCTGGCCCACTTGCTGATTTGTATCATCTTGGATGTCTTCTTCTTCCATAACCTTCAAATCTTCCTCTTTATGTTGATTTTTCTCTTGAACAAATGGAGGATTTGATGGTAACCATGTAGGAGCTTTCTCAATCTCTGATTTTGTTGTTTGCTCTTCATCAAGTGCAACCCATGATTCTTTGATATTCTCTTTTGAATCTTCTTTTTCTACATGTTGTCTTTCAATGGCATCAAGAGAATCTCTTTTTTTGAATATTCTTCATGAGCTGAGATGAATACCATTTAGATCGAAAGAAGATATTTGGAAGTGTTGTACCTCAACATTGTAAGTGGGGTGAGCTACTTCATTGTGTGGATTTGGAAATGGTTGTACATGTAGTTGAGTGGGAGTGGATATTTGAGATGGATGTGGTTGGGGTTGTGGTTATGGTGGAGGTGAATGGTAGGGATAACATGGAGTTGGGTATGGAGAATATTGAGGAAAATATTGAGGATATTGTGGATGGCTCCCATAAGTGCCTTTCCAACCTTGTTGCCAAGATTGGTTTTGGGGTTGAGATGACTAATGTTGCCAAGGAAAGGGTGTGTTCCAATTTTTTTGAGGTGGATGTGCATAAGATTGAAATTGTGAATTAAGTTTTTGCATCATAACAGGTTGAATAGGCTATCATGGTCCTCTTGGAGCTGCATAAAATAGTTGCATTGGCAGTTGACTTGCTCCATTGTCCTCTTGGTAAACTTCATTCAACCTTGGTAATGAGGGGCAATATTTAACATCATGTGATTCTACATGGATGACACAAATATCAACAACTTATTTTTTCTCATTTTGAATTATTAACATTTCTACTTGTTCACTTAGATTGCTAAGAATTTTTGTTTTAAATTTATCAAGCAAATTTCCAAGTTTAGCGTGACTTACCAATCTTGACATTGATTTACTTACTCTTTCCCTTCCTCTTGATATATGTTTGCATGTTTCACAAATTTCCTCAAATCGTAGTTGGTATACATCACCTCGACTCATGAGATCAAGGAGATCAATCCACTCATCCCTAATTGTTCTAAGTAAGATGGTTTTTAGTGCGTCAGATGCTAAATGATGTGGTTTTTCCCTCTTAACATTATACATGAACCTCTCTATTAGATCATCTAGACTCTAATCTTCTCTTTGATTCATTCTAAATATTTCTTCTTTAAGATCATGATCTATGTATTTTTCTAGAAATATATTTTTCATATCATTCCATGATCTGATTGAATTAGTGCCTAAACTCATGAACCATTTAAGAGCTCTATCCTCCAATGTTGCCAGAAACAATATCAATTTTTGAGTGTTTAAAAAGTAACCATAATATCTACAAATAATTTCAAATTCAAAGAGAAAGGTTTCCGGATCCTATGACCTTAGACCATGAAATTTTGAAAGAAAATATGGAGGGTTGTTCTTCATGGGAAATCTGAGAGGATATTATTCGTTATTATCTTCTCCATCCATTTAATCTACATTCTTTGTCAGCTCTTATTCTTCTACCTGCAAAAGTGGATGGTGATATGGCTCTTACTGCACCAGGTGATCAAATGGGGGGGGGGACGGTGGGTTGGTGTTGGAGAATTTTTTTCGTTTTTGTTTTTATGATTGAATGAAAACACTAATGCAATGCACTTTTCTATTTTTTAAATAAAATATGCCTAATGAAAATATTTTTTGTTTTTGCAAAAAGTAAAAATAAATTAATCAACTAGGGAAGAAAAGAATGCATACTTTGACACCTCCCCGATAACAGTGCCAAAAGGTGACGAGCCTCGGTATTGCTACAAGACAGCTGCAACTCCCAAGGCTATCAACTTTAATTATCAACCCGGGGTTCATACAAACTTAAGAGGTATGGGAACTATATGTGCAGCATACAATGTGTCCTTCTCATGTTGTCATGATATGATGGAGGGCATGTACTCAAATCAAATCCTAAACTAATTGCAGAAAATGAACTGCTCAAAATGGAAACCCTAACCTATTGCAAGAAATAAAGTACAAGGAAAGAACCATATTCTAATTGCATAAAGATCGTGAACTAAATGTAAAAGAAACTTAACTCAAACCTATTTATCACATGTGATGATTTAAACTAACTAAGCATGGAATCTGATCTAGGGAGTATTAATTGTTGCATGCATGTGCAAATTAAGAAATAAAAAGAACTATTTTTCTTTAAATTTTCATTTTATAAATGCAAATGCTAATATTTCCTTGTTCTTTGGACAGGGAAACAAGTGTGGAGGAAGAGGGGTACAATGGTTTTGATGGCTTGGAGGTCAAGTAGAGGCCTAATCCTAGCTTAAATTGTGATTTTTCTCAATTCGGGCTTAAAACAAGCCGCTACAGGATTTCCTACAACATGTCTACAGGATCCCTTGTTTTATTACAAAAAACAAGTCGAAAGCTTAAGAAGTGGTCTAAAATGTGCAATGGAGCTTGGGAAACGTGGATAATGGAAGAATAAGGCATGGAGGTGGTGGAAAGTACCCAAAACTCAAGAAAGAGCTTCAAGATAGGTAGATTTGCTCAATGGAAAGGGCAATTTTTGCTTATAAAAAAAATTATGAACGAGATTTTAGTGGATTTTGGCGATAGGGGTGGATGAGGCTTGGATGAGGTGAATGAGATGAGGTCTCCCTACAATGTAGAATCTCCTGCAACAACACACATTATTGTCTGCATCTATCCACAAATTCATCTATACATGGGAAAGACTTATTAAATAACGAAAAATTACTAGTCTAAAAATAAAAATAAAAATCGAGAACTACTGAGCTAGTAAATCTATCAAATTCCTAACCTAATCTACTGAAAATGAAATGGGGTATATTTTGTTATTAAATAGAATGCTTTTATTATCTAATGCAAGTGGAACCAATTTTATTGAAGCTCGTTAGCATGCTCTAAAAAATAGCAGAAATTTGTTGCTATTAGCCACAAAGGAGTTCCAGAAATCTAGAATTGGGAATAAGAAGACTAATCCAAGTAGCTCAATGATTACTATGACCTTCCAAATCTTTTCCAAGGATGAATTGATGCTTTTTATCCTGCAAAATAACTTACATCAACCATTTCACCAAATCCTACAACAAGAAATCATTAATATTAAATGCAGAAATATAAAGTAACAAAAACAAGAGATGCATGTGAATAAGAAGTGAAAAGAATACAAACAAATGATACAAAAAGGGCTCTAAGGATCTTGGGATTTCCAAGCCCAAGGAAAATCAGAGACCTATGGAGGAAAACAATATTTATAAGTTGAACATGACACCAATATTCATTATTTTCATCAATACAATTACATCCTTGCAAGAAAATACAATGGAGCTGCAAAAATACGAGTTCTCTCCACAAGAAGACTAATAAAAATCTACCTAGAGGAAAATTCGACTTGGTACTTATACAAAATGATTAGGAATAATTCACCATGAAATAAGAAAGCTTTCTCCACCAAAATCCCTTGATTAGTGCATCTGGTTCCCAACACTAGGAATCTTCATTAAATAACAAGGAACACATTCCTAGATTTTCTCAATAATTGGAGTTCCACAATCTGTGCCATAATTCCATAATATCTTGTTGATTTATTATTTAATATTGATCATCATGTAATAGGGAGAAAGTACCTAAATTATCTCCTCCTCCAAATCTTCATAATCTGCCCAGTATTCTCATAATATTCCACAAAAATAAATAATATTAGGCACAAATATGCAATTATTCATAAAAATTCCTAATGAACATATTAAAGTTAAAAATAAATTATCTATTACAAAAAGAGAGGTTTAATATGTTGAAGGATGGTTAAATAAGCCTTAATTTATGTTTAATTTAGAGGCATGGGCCTTAATTTATGTCTAATTTAGAGGCCCATCAATATTTTCATTAATTTTCTTTTTTTTGCCACTTTCAATGATACACACTCCTTTCATGAAGAGAAACAACATGTACATACTCCTATTATGAGTAGATAGTGCATATGGATTTTCAAAAAGTTTTCTAGGTAGTCTTCAGAGTATGCCCAAGCCAAGGGATATGTAAGAAGGGAATAATGGTTGAATAAAGGCATCTAAAACATGAGGGTATCAAAATATGACACAACATATAGGGACAAGGCTGTTGTAACAACATTGGAACCATGTTTTATGCTTTCATCACTTTGAGATAATGATCATTTTCAAGTTGTAAGTGGGATTCCATGATAGTAAAATCTATGATTATACTCTCTTCTTGCAAGTGAAAGCCTTGGTTAATTATGGATCACCCAAAGGAATATTTAGAAGATAAAAGGATGCTTAAGGTTATAAAATTGAGTGGCTCCAAGAAAGAAAGGAATTGAATGAATATGCTATGTGAGAATCATGGCATATGTTTTGTCTTACATCAAGCAATGATATATTTTGGGTGTGTTAAATAAGACAATAATTTGAATCTCTACCTTGGAATGTGCATTTGACATGAATATATATTTATAAAAATAAATATATGGCTAAGATTTTCCCCTGTATCTTATGTTGTGAATATATGTGCTTAAGTTATGAATTTAAAATTCCCATGGATGGGATAATTGTGGCACAGAAATGGCTATGAAATGCATGTTTCCCTTTGATGATTGTTATTAGTTAGACATGTATGGTAAAATGCTAAGGCCTTGTAATATTCTCAAGATAATGAAATAAATTAGTGTACATTGCTACCCAAGATAGCCAAAAATTTCTCGATTGCAGTGGAAATGATTCTCCCACTTGTTCTTTTCTTTCCACAAGGGGCCACATGAGAGCTTAGTCATTGGTCCAACCTTGCAATGCCCATTGTTTCTTGACACCAAGAGGGCTTCTCAATGCTCACATACTTTGTCAATGCATCTATAGTATTCTTCAAAGTGTCCATCTTTACTAGCAACACCTTTTTGTCCTCAACCATATCCCTTACAAATTGACACTAAACATCAATGTGCTTTGTCTTTGAATGATAAGCAGGATTCTTTGCCAAGAAAATTTCACTTTGGCTGTCATAGTCTATCATTATAACTCATTGTACTAAATCCATACTTGAACACAATATCTGCAAAAAAACTACTTCCTTGCTTGCATGAGTGGCTTCCATGTATTCTTCCTCTATAATTGAAAGTGCCACTACAGACTGTCTCTTACTCATCCAGTTGACTGCACCTCCAAATAGGTTAAACACATACCCACTTGTAGATCTTCTTTGATTGATATCTCTAGCCCATTCAACATCAACAAAGCCACAAACGTCCAAAAATCTATCCAATCATCGTCTTCCTTGGTATCACAGACCGTAATCACTAGTGTTGTGCAAATATCAAAAAACCCTCTTCACTGTTGTCCAATGCTCCTTCCTTGGTTTTGACATAAACCTGCTCAATACTTCCACTGCATGTGAAATGTCTGGTCTAGAATAGACCATTTCATACATTAGGCTACTGTCTGCACTTGCATATGGAACATGATACATGTCCTCGTCCTCTTCTTGTGTCTTGGGACACTGTACAACAGATAAATTTACACCTACAGGAATAGGAACCTTCACTAGTTTACTATCCTACATATTAAACCTTTGTAGTATTGTCTCGACATACTTCCTTTGGTTTAACCATAGCTTCCTCTTTTCCCAATCTCATTTAATTTCCATGCCCAACAGATAGTTTGTAGCACCAAGATCTTTCATGTCGAATTTGGAGAACAATTGGGTCTTCAATTCCTGGATAATTTCTTTGTTATTTCCAATCAGCAACATATCATTCACATACAAGACCAAATAAATAACACAGTCACCAATTAATTTAAAATACACACAATGGTCTGCTTTGCTTCTGGTGAAGCCAAGTCCCTGTATATATGTATCAAATTTCTGATACCACATCCTTGGTGACTGTTTTAACCCATGTAGAGACTTTTTTAACCTGCATATTAGTTCTTTCTTACCCTTCACTGTAAATCCTTCAGGCTGTTTCATGTAGATATCTTCTTCCAAATCATTGTGAATAAATTTTGTCTTCACATCCATCTATTCTACCTCAAAATTAAAGTAACAATAACATATTAAAGTAATATAATAGAAGCTACCTTGATAACATGAGAAAAAATATCACCAAAATCAATTCCCAAGACCTGGGAATAACCTTTTGCTACCAACTAAGATTTGTATTTCTCCACCTTGCCTTATGAATTCATCTTCTTTGTAAACACCCATTTTCTTCCAATGGGTTTCCTTCCATCCGACAACTCCACCATATAGAAAGCCTCATTTTTGTATAAAGATGTCATTTCATCAACCATGGCCTCTTTCTAGAGTTTTCCATCCTCTGAATTACTGCTTCCCTGACAGTTCTGAGATCATCATCAGTAATAGATAAAACAAAATTTGAATAGAAAACAACTACACTATACCGTTATGGTTGCCTTCTTTCTCAAACTGATCTTCTCATAACTAGAGTTTGTGGCTCTTCATATTTTGATTCCTCTTCTGCTATAGAGTCTAATTCCTCCTCCTTTAGCTCAAACTCTATCTTCTCAAGTTCCTTTGTTAGGACATCATGTTTAATAACATATTTCACCTCTCTAAACACCACATCATATTTGTACACAAACTTCCTTGTTTCTAAGTTCCAAATCTTATAACCTTTTAAACCATTCTTATACCCAATAAAGATATACCTTTCAGATTTACTATCCAACTTGGTTATTTTCTCCTTTGCAACATGTACATATGCATCACATCCAAATACCCTCAGATATGAAAGAGAGGGTTTCTTACCAGTTCATGCCTCTTGTGGTGTCTTATTCTCCAACGTTGATGAAGGTGATATATTGACCAAGTAACATGCAATCTCCCCCGCCTCTATCCAGAATTCATGTTCTAACCTGACATCACTGAGCATGCTTCTTGCCTTTTCGATCAAAATCTTTTTCATTCTTTATGGAACTCCATTTTGAGGTGTGTATGGAGTATTATTCTATTGTGCTATACCACACTTCTTACAGAACTCTTCAAATTTGCAAAACTCTCAACTGTTATCTGTCCTCAGCACCTTTATCTTCTTCTCAGTCTAGTTTTTCACCAGAGCCTTAAATTCTTTAAACCTGTCAAAGACTTAAAATTTATTCTTGATGAAATATATCCGTGTATTCCTTGAGAAGTCATCTATAAATGATACATAGTACACAGACTTACCTAGTGATGGAACTTACATAGGTCCAAACACATCACTGTGCACAAGCTCTAATATCTATTTCGCCCTCTTAGCACCAGAGGGGATACTCACCCGATTCGACTTCCCATATACACAATTTCCACATAAATCCATAGAGAAATTAGACATACCTTCTACCATACCATTACCATCAAGTATTTGAAGGCCCTTCTCTCCAATATGTCCAAGCCTTTGATTCCATAACATGGTCTATTCTCCAGAGATGACTAGATTTTATTCTCCACTTTCAGGAACCAAAGAACTATTGCACCCATAAATAATAGTGCTACCATGAAGCTTGTACAGAGTTCCAATTTGAACTCCCCGAATCATTACCAATGCTCCCCGAACCATCTTGCAAGTATCTTTCTCAAACACTGTTTTTGCATCTGCATCATCTAGCCTGCTTACAAAAATAAAATTTCTGGCTAATGCGGGAATATGTAGAATTCCCGGAAGTGTTCTAATCCTTCCACTTTGCAACTTCAACTTGAATTTTATGTGATCAATGATTCTAGCCTTCCTGTCATCCCTTAAGAATACATTACCACCATGATATTTATCATACTCGTAGAACCACTTCCTATGGTGAGTGAAGTGAAAGGATGCACCTGAGTCAATCAACCATGCCTGATGATCTACATGTGTACTTGAAGAATAAGCCAAGTGCACATCCCTACCTTGATCTAAGGTGGTTTTCACCTTTGTAGAAGGAGAATCGTCAGATCCCTTTCCTTTCTCAAGAGATTTAGATCTACATTCCTTTTTGTTTATTATCCTCCATAACATTGCAAGGCTGAGAAAGGAGATTGGCAGAGGTAACCTCAGACCACTTAGGGTTCAGCAACTAGCCCTGCTAAACCAAAGAGGGATCTCTCTATAAATCTCGTTGCCAAATATGACTAGAGTGGGAAAATGATATTAGGCTAGATATTTCAGCTCATGTAAGGTTTTCAAATTTAGGGTTTTGCTGGATGAGGCATGAGTCAAGGAACCAAGGCTAGGGTTTTAGGAAAAAATCAGTTGCAGAAATACAAAGGAGAAAGGTAGGTATGTCTCAATGTAACTTTGAGGCTTTATCAGTGTAGTGTAGGGTTGAAAAACATAGGTTCAAAATGAGCATGGAAAGCATGAGTTCATTCATCAGAATATAAATAACATAAATATTAAATTCCTATCAAAACAAAGCTTAAACTTTAAGAATTATGTTCATCAAACTCATAGGAAGATCATTGAAAGAATAGACATGGAAAGAATATACATTAAATATTCATAAAAGTGAATCACAAAAGAGAAACATTGCCACAATATCATACCACATGAATTCCTGAATAATAGTTTCAACTGACTTGTATTACTGCAAAGTGATCAAGTACAAAGGCTCCAAAAGACTCTCAAGCATCCAACCCTCTCTATTGAAATTGGGTTACATATAGAGAAAAACTACATCCCCCTCTCTCAGGGGTCAAATTCCTTAGTATAGAATCAGTTTACGCAAATCTCTCTAACCAAACCTAATGACTAGGGAAGTTAAAGAAAACTCCCAAATTAGCCTAAAATTGATTCATTTGACCATGGAAATATTTACAAGCATGAATCTACTCATTTATTACCCTAAAAAACATAATTACATCTCAATACATCCTTATCACATAAAAAATGAGTAATTACATCAAGGAAACTCAAAACTAACTAATAAAATTTGAAAAAAAAAAATATTTCCAGGCAAAAACGTAGCGTATATGTAGAAAACATAGCGTGCCTGCAGAAAACATAGCGTGCAGCTTGCAAGAGGCTTTTGGAGGGGTTCCCACGCTCCAAATCATGGATCTATAAAATGATGGAGAAATATCTACATGTCTACTACATCATAGAACCCTCAAGAACTAAAAAATACTACTCCAAGGCCTCCAAAATTCAATTCTCCCATAGCTAGCCTAAAAACGTAGTGTGCTGCTGAAAAATAGGGCAGAAAGGAGTTTTTTCACTACGTTTTTTACTTTTTAACCTGCCAGAATGTGCTGAAGTGGAACTCTGGTTGGATAATTTTGATGTGGAGGTCAAAAGAAATCCATAAATGTAAACCTTCTGTCAAATGGAGGCCCCCAACAAAAACATAGCATGGGGCACACTACCTTTTTGGACAAAAAACTATGTAAAATTTTTGGGTTTTCTACAACAACAGACCTCAAAGATGAAGAAATATCTCTCTAACCATTAAAATTTTTGCAAAAAAGGGAGAGGTTTTTGTAGATAACGATGTTTTGAAGAAAAAAATCTCTCATGTTTTGGAAATTCATTTTCATTTGCTCAGAATCCATGCCACAAAAGCATGACTAGAACAGGAAATTAACTTGGAAAATTTTTATTTTCTAAACTATGTCTCCAAGAAAGTTCCATATCTCCTTATCTATGATACCGGTGTAAAAACTGAAGGAGGTTTTTTTTCCTTGTCCTATTATTAATAGAAACCTCTTTCATGTTTGTCAAATTCATCTTCCTTACTTCAGAAACTGATTTTGAAGAAAGATTGTCCCTATGTGTGGAAAATGACCTCAAAACCCTAAAAATTATGCCAATCACCTCTAATGATATGGTGAAGTTTATCCCTAATATTTTGGTGTTTCCTATTATTAAGTTTCTGGCAAAGAGGCTTTTCAACTTGGCATGGTATCTCACTTGTTGAATTTGCTCACAAAACCCTAGGCAGCCCACTTCTTCACATGACCTTTTGGAAACATTGTTTGGCAAATGTTGAAGACCTCAATTCTTTGGTATCAAGTGGCTCAAATCTTAACATCTAACCTCCTTTTTTGTATGGCTTCTTTCCTCCCTCCATTTTTTACAATTACAAAGCAAAACCCTAGTGTAAGATATGGGAAAAATAGAGTTTTAGAGGGAGCAAGGGATTGGGATTAGTGTATTTAGGTGAGGGGATTAAGGGCTTAGGGAGAAGATACGTTGGTAAGAAAAAATTGGGAGGTTTTGAGGTGTGCTAGGAAACTTAGTGATCTGAATGTTGGGAAAACTTGTTAATGTTATGCAATCTCCCTCATCAGCATTAAAAATGTGTTTAGGATCATCTCAAATTAACCAAAATGTGAAGGATTATGTGTCAAGTATCGAGTGTCTTTTATGAGAAATTTATAAGGTTAATTAGATATTTAAAACACATACACAACAAGTAAAATGAAAATAAATAGAACAAAAAAAACTCATAACACAAATATGATAAAGGAGTTCACCCCTCCTGGGCCACATCTCCTTGGACCTACTTCAATGGCTAGGTCCTCTTTGGATTAATTGTCAATTCTCTGATTACATGCACTTGCAGTGCTCCAATGGCTTTGAAACTTGCTCCATTAGATTCAGAAGACTTAAATACTCCAAAAATGTCTATCCAAGCCCTGCAATTTGACTTCAGTTGATCTAGGCTTTACCTCCTCTCCTGGTGGCCCTAGGCTTCCTTAAACTTCAACGTAGAAAAATCACATATAAAAGTGTATTTCTACTTGTGAAAACTGTTCCATTGTTTTCAAATCATCCAAATCATCTAGGAATGACTCTTTTTTGAACCAAAATTGATTGAAAAATGAATATGTTATGGTCTCTTCAGTTTTCCCTAGGAAAACTCCACCAAATTTGGAGAAACTCTAGTTAACCCCACCAAAATTGGAGTAACTGTCGAAAATTGGCAAGCCTGCCAAATTGCTGCGACCTAATCCACCATTAATTAAGGATAAGCATGGTCAATTAACACTAAACTTCCACTTAGTGCGTTAATGGGGCAGTTAGCATTAATGTTGGCTTATGGTTTCGAGGTTGGTCACATGTTGGCGGTTACCCGGTGGTTAGGCTACCCTGAGGGTTATGTAACTACAAAATGTTAAGGTTATCACATTCACATGCTGAGGTTAAGGTTAGCACCCATCTCCCAAACATTCAACGCTTTTACATGAAATAGAAATGGCGCCCATAGATTGTTAAGTGACATAGTTGTGGCATAACAATAAGGTATTGCGCTTGTGTGGGTCAGGTCATGAGCTCGATTCCTCGGCTTGCCAAAAAAAAATTACCCGACCTTTGAGAGGGCACGTGGAGGCCTCCGGGCTTTCTAGGAGGCCGCCACATGTCAACCTCTCGTTGGTCCTCCAAAATTCCTTTGACCAATCTGATTCCGACGCTTGTCACGACCTAATTGAGAAACCTATGGGAATATTCAAGGAATATTCTCTAGAATAGTACAGATGCCTAGTCAGAATCCTAGTTAGCCTATACCCAAAATTTGTCTGTTTGATAAAATGGATAGTAGGCTCTATCTTTCTCATGTGAACTATGTTTTGAGTGAAACAAGTTGCATTGGGATCATATCGCTGAGACAAACGTGGTCATTTAGATTTTGATCGATTTTGAACACTCTTATTTTTCACAAAATTTTTGCCCCTAATCCAGATTTTGATCACTCCTTCCCACTGACAAGATTTTGGACCCAAAAAATCTGGTTATCTGATGAGAGCTTAATACTATTCTCCTTCCCAAGTTCTATCAATTTATTCTACCTGGAAAAATATCAATGACAACCACTTGGGTTCACTAACATGCCTTGCCTTGCAAATGGCTTGGCACTTCAACCAATGTTCTCCTTTTGTTGTTGACCCAATCCAAAACTTGTTGGCTATTTGTTGATTAAACACCCTGCTGTATCAAAATGATCCCTTGGTGCTTGGAAATCTGACTGATAGCCTTCCCACTGAGAATCATGTTCCTCCTTTATAGCACATGCATTCAATTCAATCTTCTCCTTGGAAACCACTTTTCCAATTTAAGACCATCTGAGCGAACTACATCAATGAGTTCCAATATCAGTAATAACAAGAAAAGAAATGACCATTCTTTTACCTCCAGGGTTCCAAATTCCACATTTGGAAGAATGCATTCGTCATCTCTTTTGCTTCTTGGCATCAACACATCAAATGGTTTACAATGCCTGCAATTTTGTTTTGGCATTTTTGTCCACTTTCGCTTCTTGATTCCATCATCCTCTAGTATTAACATGCTTCTCATGTCCTGATTTGATAATGAAGGCTAATCATGAGCCTCTTGCTCAATCTTGGATCTTCCAAAATCCTGCAACATTTTGTCACAAGAAACACCATTAACCTTGAAACACTCATGCAAGAATATAATTTTACACCCTCTTCCTTTTTCTTCTTCAAAGCAACAAATGTCACATCATGTGAACATCGCCATGTACTCTTACATCTTGGTGTATAAACCATCGACTAAACACAAGTCGACAAAACATGCTTCTTCAAACAACTGACTTTCAAGTCAAGAAAAAGCATGCACAACAAGTTGATGATTTACAACAATAATTCCACATTCTCATGAAACAATTCGTCACACCTCCCTTTCATCTTTGGAAACAAAATCAACTCTTCTAATTCGATATAACATACATGTAACAATCAATCGACCACACAAGCCGACACTCATGCATGTGCAAATGATCAACATTATCAAGTTGACAAAATACATGTTAACAAAGCAATCAACCAACACAAGTCAATCACTCATGCATGTTCAAGCACAATGAAACTATAAAAAATTACATTGTTCACACACACAAAATTTCATGCATGTATAACAATTCTCAACTCTCTCACAAGTACAAGAATGTCATTGGTATGTATGAGTAATTAAAGATCTGAAATGACCAAATTTGATGCAACAAAGTGAGTCAACATACTCCACTTTTGAATACCTTCCTGGCGTAAACATGCAAGATTAAGAATGCAACATGCATGAAAATCTGTAGTTGCAAATTGCCATCTGTAGTGGTCAATCTAGGGTACTATATTAGAATAGATTTATTATCAACCAAGGTAGGTAAACTTAGAGGCACGCGTCTAAAATCTATAGACATAAAAGGATTCCTAACTAAGTGTCTACTGTGATAGGCTACAACACTCCTTTACAGGAGGTTAAGATATGTTTCCTCTCACAACACTCAGATCACCTAATTTATCTAACTGTCCTAAAGGTACATCGTATTGCTAGACTAAGATTTTAATCCTCTTACAAGGATGCTATGCACAAAAGCTCTGTCTAGTTAACACTTAAGCATTCATGAAAATTCAAAAGCACACTGAATTTTAAATGCATGAAAACAGAGTCTATGGAGATGCTTTAAAATCTAACGATGGATCAAATCTCTTACAAGATATAGTTCAATGATCTAACAATCAAATCTTTTAAGCTATCACCATAAATACCATTTGCAAGTATTTCTAATCAAATCAATAAAATCATAAACATGGAAATAACACTAAACACTATGCACACTACTCAAATTCAAAAACGTTATGTAAATGAAATTAACAGTATACCAATCCGCGTAGGGCTCGTCCACGCTTCAATGGCACACTGAAGTAACCTCAAGCAATGAGAGTATTAACGCATAAACACTGTTGGAGTAGCATGGTAACTGTAATTAAGTTCTGAAGATTGCAACCACATACAAGAGTTTTGTTCTCAAACAATACACATAGATAATAATCGTAATCGGAATTATCCTTGAAACAAAACAATACACAGTATTTATCTACCTGTCCCTATCTAAATCGAATGTACATTCATTAAGCAGATGTTTCTGCTTTTACAAAAGAGTGATTTTTGGTCCTTTCTAATCTAAACCGATTTCCAAAAACAAAACGAAAATGGTTTGGGAAACCATGGCGTTTTGTTGCCTTTGTAACCAAAAGGCTGGGGTTTGACCAGCATTGACCGGACAACCAGGAACTTTTGATTTGTTGTTGCATCTATTTTTCACCATGCATGTAAATTCCAGGTCTCGTTCCTATCCATTGCTTTGGCTTGCCTGTCATGCCACGTGTCAGACGATAAACCATTTACAGGATTTCATGACTTCGTGTAATCTTTTTGTTGAAAATTCCTAATTTCTAATATAAAAAGTCATAAATTAACTTTAATGTAAACTAACAACTATAATGCTATTAATTAATCAATTTCGATGGATATGAGGGGTCTATGGAAGAAAAATCTAGACAAATGATGGTGTTTCTAGAAGAAAAAGATGGCAATGGAATGGTACCAACATCTCCCCCAAGCTCAATGACTTAGCATGTCCTCATGCTAATCCTGATGTGCTGCCTCTATACTCCATTCATGCCTGTACCTCTGCTGCTTTTAACAATGTATCTATGTTCTTCTGAGCTTGGGCATCTTTCTAAATGTGGAGCTCATATTTCAAATTCTTGTATTTCTCCTTGAGGGCTTTCTTTTCAGTATACCATTTGGTTGCCCACTTGCAAATGTCAGTTTGTTCAGCCTTGAGCTCTTTGATTTGCTCCTTAAGCTTCCCATTCTTCTACTGGGTTTTCTTACTCTGAGTTCTCAACATTTCATTCTCCCTCTTGATGACTTTCTCCAGCATGTTTGCCTCCATCAGTTCTTCTTTTAACTTTTCAATTTGTTTTTCCAGCCTCCTTTGTTTCTTGATTGCAGGTGGTGACTCTTTTCCTTGCCTATTGTTGCTCTCAAATTCCATTTCGGCCTCCGGTCCAGGCTATGAGTGAGCACTGCTCTCGATGTCCATCGGTGCATGTGCATTTGATTCTGGTTGATCTTCTAGTGGCTAGGTCTTTTGTACTCTCCTGGATCTTCTTGTATATGTAGTGAAAATTTTATCTTGCTCAATTTTCTGGGTAGCTTTTTGCCTCATCTTTCTCGTCCTCACACTACTACTAGGTGGAGGGACATTTCTTGACTTGCGCACAGGGATCTCTTCATCAATGTCAAGCATAAATCCTGAGTGCTCTTGTTGTTCTTGTTCATCCTCTCCATCTTTGATTTGATTGGCAACTAGAAATTCCTTCCATGTCTTTCCCCTGTTCTGCACTTCAAATTCAATGAGAATTTTAATTAACACAAAATGATATAAGCTTTTGTCCTCATTACCCTTTTTCTTTTGGATAGTTTTTGACATCTTGGTCAAGCTCTGCAAGAGGAAATAGGGTAAACTAATGGTGCACTACCCTTTTAAATGTAACAGGAGTTTGATGTGGTATAAATAGACTACGCTGTAATGACCCTCACACGTAACAAATTTCTGAATGATATACACCATTTCATCCCATGGATGCATCAGCCAGTTCCTAGGGACACGCTTCTTCCAGTTAACAAATGAAACCCTTGACCTAGATATGAATTGGGTCCGTGATTTTTCCTTGAATTATTTTGTTTTGAAGTATTTTTCTCCTTCTGGGCTGATCCCCGAGGATTGTGCTATGGTGTCTTCTGAAATCCTAAATGAGAAGTTGCCTATCAGTGCTTTCTCTCCATTAAATGTAAAGGAAAACTGTTTAGTTACTTCTTCATTGCTCCCATTAAACTTCTTGAAGAAGGGTAGCCATTGTTTTTCTCTTAAAATTGCAATACAGTCATCGTGGTACTGAGAACTATCAAATGTGTTTGTCTCTACTCTATTAGTCATTTTTATAGAGAAACTCCTGCTCTAACCCTCTTCGTTTGTGCTTAATAATTCAACAAGGGTCTTTTGATTTGTTACCTTTGTTTTTCGCTCCACACAACTGACCTGGTATTGCCCTCTATTCTTCGAGATCAGCTCCTTCAATGGCTTAAGCAGCAACTGGATGAATGTCCTTGAATTATGGCGAAGGTGGAAACTCGTGAGCCCAATTACTATGCTCCCTTCGTAGCACTTGCTGTTCTCGGCCCTTTTTTTTTTAAATCACAGCGTTTGAATTACTAGTATGGAACACCCCTTTTAAACTGAGAATGAAATGGAACTTTAACAACCGACTTGACCCAATTCACTATAATAATAATAACATAACGTATTCGTATTCAATGACAGAGGAGTAGATGTACTGGGTTGTATGAGTACCATCATGAGAACGCCGTAAGCATGTATGGAGTACTGGAGTATGATAACGGATAGTTGTTTGCATGAGTAGACTTGGGTCAAACGATCATGTTATAACTTGGTCGATTTAAAAACAATGAATGAAATCATGTAACACTTGGTCCTCCAATGGTTCACCACCTGTCCCTTGCTCATTGGTACTTGGCCGAAAAGGGAGAATGTTGGACCGATAGTAAGGTTTGATGGTCGATGAGGAGTTAATAACAAGGCTGGAAGGGTGGTATAATAGAAGATTTAAAAATCGTAGGAGGAGTATGGGGATAGGCTAGAGTGTTGGGAAATGATAGGAATTAGGAATATGACAAGGGTGATGGGTATAGGGGTGCTTTTTGAAATTGATCATAAGCAGTCATAGTCATCACATTTAACACTAAAATAATCCAAGAATTTAAATGTTAAAAATAGAAATTACAACAATACATTACACTTTATTGGTTGATCAAGAGTTGAGTTGGCATGCATAGATAGGATTGATCTTTCTTGTTCAGATATGACTAATCTTTGCTGTCCATAATAGGTCCCTCTGAGATGAATTTGGATACAACAGGTCCCTCTGAGATCTGGATAATGTTTGTGCAGCTTCTTTGAAATTTGGAAAAGAACTATGTGTGTGCAACTTCCTTGATCTTTGGTGTTGATGGAGCCTCGGTGATAAGCAACCTTTGAACTCTATTGAAACTTTGTTGAAGCTTTGCCGAAGTAGCGTGAGATAGCAGTCTTTAACAAGTCCCTTTGATTTTTATTGAACAGGTCCCTCTAATTTTGGTGTTGGTAACATAGTCTTCTGAACAGGTCCCACTACATAGTGCTTAAACAGGTCCCTCTGATTAGAACAAAGACAAAAAAAACTTCTTTATTGAAATACTGAAGTGCTGAAACAAACTCTTTGAGAAATTACAATGAGGAGATGAGATAAGAAAAACAAAAATTCTAATGTTTCTCCCCCACTAAAGCTTTGACTTGTCCTCAAGTCATTATTGAATCGATGAACCAAACAATAAACAAAAAGAACAAGGAATTCTTACCAGCCAAAGAATTGGTTTTCAAGTAAGAATTCTGGGTTAGAGTGTGCCAGAGTCTGGTTTTCACATCTAAACCATTATTATATTTTTTATTTTTTTTATTTTATTTTTTATTTTTTTTTTAAA
Organism: Pinus taeda; assembly: GCA_000404065.3. Lineage (NCBI taxonomy): Eukaryota > Viridiplantae > Streptophyta > Pinopsida > Pinales > Pinaceae > Pinus > Pinus taeda. Next base: position 71,826 of record APFE030991013.1, read on the forward strand.
TTGAAATGAAATGAACTAAGGTAGAGATACTACAGCTGAAGGCTGCAATATCTCAACCTCCCTTTGCTGAGATATAGTTTGAAGAAAATCCTCTTTGGTGATGGGCTTATGATAGAGTTTCAACCTATGGCCATTGACAAGAAAGGGTTGACCTTCTCCATCAATGGTAATAAGCTTGACTAGCCCAATCTCATAAACTTGAACTATTTCATATGGGCCCATCCAATGTGTGGTAAATTTGGCTTTATGATCTCTAAATTTAGAGTCAAAGAGTAAAGCCCAGTCTCCTTCTTTGAACTGTTTCTTCTTGATTTGTGCATCATGCCACTGATTCCTTTGTTTCTGCATTAGGAGTGTTGTCTCCTCTGCTTGTTGCCTCATTTCATCTAGCTGGTTCAACTGCTGAATTTTTTCCTGTTGTGCTTCATTAAGATCAATTCCCAAATCTGCAGCCATCTTATAAGTATGTATTTGAAGCTCAATAGGAAGCATTACCTCTTTTCCATACACCAACTGATATGGTGTAGATCCTGTAGTATTCTTCCATGTGATTCTATAAGCCCAGAGTGCATCTTTGAGCTTCTCTTCCCAATTCTTTCTATTCATTGCTACGATCTTAGTGATAATTCCTTCCAATGTTTTATTTATGGATTCCACCTGGCCATTGGCCTGTGGATGGTAAGGTGTACTTATTTTATGCTTGATTTGATATTTTTCTGTGATGTCCTTAACTAACTTTGAAGTAAATTGAGTACCTTGATTTGTCACTATCTCCCTTGGTACTCCATATCTTACAAAAATTTCTTCAAAAAGGAAGTTTACCACTGTTTGTTCAGTTTTCCGTACTAGTGCTTTGGCTTCAGCCCATTTTTTCACGTAATCAGTACATACTAGGATGTACTTCTTACCTTTGGAAGTGGGATTGATGGGTCCTATGAAATCTAGAGCCCATTTTTCAAATGGCTCTAGGTGTACTTGAGGATGAAGTGGAATCTCATCTGTAGCTGTTGACCTACCCATTCTTTGATAGCTATCACAACTCTTCACATACTTATTGGAATCCTTAAAAATATATGGCCAGTAATATCCAAGACTAAGAATCTTGAATGTTGTTCTTTTAGCTGCAAAATGCCCACCACACGGTTCATCATGGAAAGATTTTAAAATATCAATTATTTCATCATTTCTTACACATCTGTCATGCGGAAAGAGTTATTTTTGCGGACAAACCTAACCTCCCTAGGAGTCTAAGACTCTCTAGTGACAAACAAACCAAACAAGAGCAATCCTTCTCTAAACACACGTTATTCTATGAGAGACCAAGTGTTTTCCGATCTTACCTTAGGTCCAACGCTTGTTGTAGCAGTCCAGCCTTGCTGATCCAGATGAGCTCCTCCTTCACTTTAAGACCTGCATACACTAACAAAGAAAACGATTACATAACACCTGAATATTTCAATAAACAAAGCATATTCATCACATAGACCAAGGAGTACATGAAATAATTCATTAACAACAAATCATTGAGAAGAATGGACTTATTTGTATTAAGGAAACAAAAAAGGAACCATTACAACCTGAGCCTTGGTGTTGTGCAAGCTCCTCCCAGGGTTCAACAAGAGATTTCCTCTACTTTGACAAGCTCACCCACTCCCAATATGGCAACAAGGAAGGATAGTGATCTCTCCTCACAAGTCAACAATGGAAGTCCTAATTCCAGCAGCATTTACCCTTTAGAATGTTCAGCTTTCAACTCCCCTCCTCTGGCCCAAGGCCTGTATTTATAGTATTCTAGAGGAAGTTATTCAGTTCCAACATCAATGGGATACTCCCTCT